>JALJCO010013310.1:0-90386 GCA_023101725.1 Atherinomorus stipes | reverse complement strand
ATGTTTGATTCCCAGTAGAACGTAAACATGTTTTATTCCCAGTAGAACGTAAACATGTTTTATTCCCAGTAGAACGTATACATGTTTGATTCCCAGTAGAACATAAACACGTTTTATTCCCAGTAGAACGTAAACATGTTTTATTCCCAGTAGAACGTAAACATGTTTTATTCCCAGTAGAACGTAAATATGTTTGATTCCCAGTAGAACATAAACACGTTTTATTCCCAGTAGAACGTAAACATGTTTTATTCCCAGTAGAACGTAACCATGTTTTATTCCCAGTAGAACGTAAACATGTTTTATTCCCAGTAGAACGTAAACATGTTTTATTCCCAGTAGAACGTAACCATGGTTTATTCCCAGTAGAACGTAAACATGTTTTATTCCCAGTAGAACGTAACCATGGTTTATTCCCAGTAGAACGTAAACATGTTTTATTCCCAGTAGAACGTAAACATGTTTTATTCCCAGTAGAATGTAACCATGTTTTATTCCCAGTAGAACGTAAACATGTTCTATTCCCAGTAGAACGTAAACATGTTTTATTCCCAGTAGAACGTAAACATGTTTTATTCCCAGTAGAACGTAAATATGTTTTATTCCCAGTAGAACGTAAATATGTTTTATTCCCAGTAGAACGTAACCATGTTTTATTCCCAGTAGAACGTAAATATGTTTTATTCCCAGTAGAACGTAAACATGTTTTATTCCCAGTAGAACGTAAAATGTTTTATTCCCAGTAGAACGTAAACATGTTTTATTCCCAGTAGAACGTAAACATGTTTTATTCCCAGTAGAACGTAAACATGTTTTATTCCCAGTAGAACGTAAACATGTTTTATTCCCAGTAGAACGTAACCATGTTTTATTCCCAGTACAACGTAAAATGTTTTATTCCCAGTAGAACGTAAACATGTTCTATTCCCAGTAGAACGTAACCATGTTTTAATCCCAGTAGAACGTAAACATGTTTTATTCCCAGTAGAACGTAAACATGTTTTATTCCCAGTAGAACGTAAACATGTTTTATTCCCAGTAGAACGTAAAATGTTTTATTCCCAGTAGAACGTAAACATGTTTTATTCCCAGTAGAACGTAAAATGTTTTATTCCCAGTAGAACGTAAACATGTTCTATTCCCAGTAGAACGTAACCATGTTTTATTCCCAGTAGAACGTAAAATGTTTTATTCCCAGTAGAACGTAAACATGTTCTATTCCCAGTAGAACATAACCATGTTTTAATTCCACTAGAACGTAAACATGTTTTATTCCCAGTAGAACGTAAACATGTTTTATTCCCAGTAGAACGTAAACATGTTTTATTTCCAGTAGAACGTAAACGTGTTTCATTCCCAGTAGAACATAAACATGTTTTATTCCCAGTAGAACATAAAATGTTTTATTCCCAGTAGAACGTAAACACGTTTTACTCCCAGTAGAACGTAACCATGTTTTATTCCCAGTACTTTATGAATCCCCTATAAAAGTTCATTCCTCTATGAAAGGACTTTCTGAACACTTCATTTACAATGAAAATGGCTCTGTCAGACGTGGCGACGAATGACGTCACATGTGGCAATGATTGACCTATCGGGTGTGGCAATGATTGACCTGATGGATGTGGCAACTATTGACGCATCAGATGTGGTGACGATAGACCTGCCATACGTTGCGAAGATAGACACGTCACATGTGGCAATGATTGACCTATCGGGTGTGGCAATGATTGACCTATCGGGTGTGGCAATGATTGACCTATCGGATGTGGCAATGATTGACCTATCGGATGTGGCAATGATTGACCTATCGGATGTGGCAATGATTGACCTATCGGGTGTGGCAATGATTGACCTATCGGATGTGGCAATGATTGACCTATCGGATGTGGCAATGATTGACCTATCGGGTGTGGCAATGATTGACCTATCGGGTGTGGCAATGATTGACCTATCGGGTGTGGCAATGATTGACCTATCGGATGTGGCAATGATTGACCTATCGGATGTGGCAATGATTGACCTATCGGATGTGGCAATGATTGACCTATCGGATGTGGCAACGATTGACCTATCGGATGTGGCAACGATTGACCTATCGGATGTGGCAACGATTGACCTATCGGATGTGGCAATGATTGACCTATCGGATGTGGCAATGATTGACCTATCGGATGTGGCAATGATTGACCTATCGGGTGTGGCAATGATTGACCTATCGGATGTGGCAATGATTGACCCACTGGATGTGGCAACGATTGACCTATCGGATGTGGCAACGATTGACCCACTGGATGTGGTGACAGTTGACCCCTGCATGTTTGTCACACTTATATGTTTCAGATCATCAAACAAATTTAAATGTGAGACAAAGATCCTATTTCAGTGATTTCTGGATGGAGAACAGGTGTGTCAGTAATCAGGCCTGGGTGTGGATAGAGAAACTGAACTCAGCTTTCCAAAGATGATAAACCACCGTTTATTTATGTTTTAACAGGGGGGCAATCACTTTTTCACACAGGGCCATGTAGGTTTGGATTTTTTACCTCCTTACTAATAAAAAATCTTCATTTAAAAACTGCATTTTGTCTTTACTTGTGTCATTTAAATTTGTTTGATAATCTGGAACATTTAAGTGTGACTTACATGCAAAAAACATAAGAAACCAGGAAGGAGGCAAACATTTTTTCACACAACTGTAGATCAGAGTTGCTCAATTCGATCCTACGAGGGCCGCAATCCAGTGGGTTTTCCATCCCTCTGCTCTAACACACCTGACTCAAAATAGATCCAATAGCCAATCAAGCTCTGCTCAATGACTCATTAATGTGTATTGGAACAGGGAGACATGGGAAAACCTGCGGGATTGTGGCCTCGGAGGACCAAGTTGAATAACACTGTTATAGATCATCTTGGATCATGTTAGATTTTTGGACAGGCTTTCATGTTCTGACCAAAACTGTTCAACTCCGACGGCTGGTGGAAGGTGAAGGCGTGTTGTGAACCTTCTTCGTCCGGAATATGGTTTTTAAATCCGGCTTGAGTCCATGGATTTGTCCTCTGGTCTCGTGAGATTCTGTGTTGACGTCCTCTGGGATTCCCAGACGCCAGCGTTCCTGCTCCCCGAAAGATGAAGTGACCTGACCTCCGCTACTCGCTCAGTCTGGTCAGGAGCAAACGGGAATGTCAGTTAGAGGTCTCTGCAGCTGCTCCTTCCTCCTCCTCCTCCTCCTCCTCTCCCTCCTTAGTGTCAGACTGCTGACATCACTCTTCCAAGGACACAAAGAGGAAAAATGCAGCCTCTTCACTGTGCCTCCTCTTCCTCCTTCCTCATGCTCACCCTCTCTTGTCTTCCAGGGGTTTTTCAGTAAACGTCTTAAAGGCTCCATCAAGAGGACGAAGAGTCAGACCAAACTGGACCGAAACACCAGCTTCAGACTGCCCTCCCTGCGCCCCCCAGACCCCGACAGGTAAGGGATTAAACCTCTAACCGCCAGAACCGAACTGTGGTTCTGGTCCAGTTCTATGTTTCTAAGAAAGATTTACCGAAACTTGTTCAGACAGAAAAGTTAGTCCAGAAACGAGGATCAGGATTTCACCTCCGTCCCCGTTGCCTTGGAAACCACTTTAGTCAGACATATGTGAATGTTTATTTCCTCTTTCAAAGGACTTTCTGAACACTTCATTTCTAATGAAAATGGTCCTTTCAGACAGGGCGACGATTGACCCATCGGACGTGGCAACGATAGACCTGACAGACATGGCAACATAGACCTGTCACATGTGGGGACAATTGACCCATCACACATGGCGGCGATTGACCCATCGGACGTGGCAACGATAGACCTGACAGACATGGCAACATAGACCCGTCACATGTGCGAATAATTGACCCATCACACATGGCGGCGATTGACCTGTCACACGTGGCAACGATAGACCCATCGGACGTGGCAACGATAGACCTGACAGACATGGCAACATAGACCTGTCACATGTGGCGACAATTGACCCGTTGGACGTGTCGACAATGGACCCGTCATACGTGGCAACGATTGACTAATCGGATGTGGCAACAATTGACCTGATAGACATGGCGACGATAGACCTGACAGAAATGGCGACAATAGACACGTCACACGTGGCAACGTTTGACCCATCTGACGTGGCAAAGATAGACCTGACAAACATGGCGATGATAGACCCGTCACATGTGGCGACGATTGACCCATCGGATGTGGCAACAATTGACCTCACAGACATTGCAACTATTTACCCGTCAGATGTGGTGACGATAGACCTGTCATTTATGGTGACTATTGACCCATCCGACGTGGTGATGATAAACTGGTCAGACGTGGTGACTATTGACCCATCCGACGTGGTGATGATAAACTGGTCAGACGTGGTGACTATTGACCCATCCGACATGGTGATGATAAACTGGTCAGACATGGCGACTATTGACCCATCCGACATGGTGATGATAAACTGGTCAGACATGGCGACTATTGACCCATCCGACATGGTGATGATAAACTGGTCAGACGTGGTGACTATTGACCCATCCGACATGGTGATGATAAACTGGTCAGACATGGCGACTATTGACCCATCCGACATGGTGATGATAAACTGGTCAGACATGGTGACTATTGACCCATCCGACATGGTGATGATAAACTGGTCAGACATGGTGACTATTGACCCATCCGACATGGTGATGATAAACTGGTCAGACATGGCGACTATTGACCCATCCGACATGGTGATGATAAACTGGTCAGACATGGTGACTATTGACCCATCCGACATGGTGATGATAAACTGGTCAGACGTGGTGACTATTGACCCATCCGATGTGGCGACGATAGACCTGTCATTTATGGTGACTATTGACCCATCCGACGTGGTGATGATAAACTGGTCAGACATGGCGACTATTGACCCGTTGGACATGGTGACGATAGACCCGTCACACGAGGCAATGATTGACCCATCCGACGTGGCGACGGTAGACACATCGGACATGGCGGCGATAGACCTGTCACACCTGGCAACATAGACCTGTCACACCTGGCAACAATTGACCAAACTGGACTGAAACACCAGCTTTAGACTTCCCTTGCTGCGGCCCCCAGACCCCAACAGGTAAAGGATTAAACCTCTAACCACCAGAACCGAATGGTGGTTCTGGTCCAGTTCTCTGCTTCCAAGGAAAGATTTACTGAAACATGTTCAGACAGAAAAGTTCGTCCAGAAACCAGGATCAGGATTCCAGCTCGGTCTCCGTTGCCTTGGAAACCACTTTACAGTCAGACATATGTGAATGAACCCGGCAGCCTGGTAGCGATGTTCAGGGTCGTCCCTGTGAGCTCGAGCCTTCACCTCCTACGGCGGGACCTGTTCAGGGACCCTCAGGTCTGGACTGTGTGGTTTCAGAGTGATGAGTCCACACATTTAAACACCAGCAGCTGGAGGAAACTCAGGTTGCTGCAGGTCTGACTTTTCCCACAGCAAGTGAATCTGACTCCAGCCATCGCTCAGGTGTGACGAGCTCCTTGCTTGCTGCTGCCACCTGATTGGCTGACTCAGAGCCAAACCCAGGACAGACGCAGCTCTCTGAATTTCTGAGGGTCAGTGAATGCAGGGGGATGGAAAGCTGGAGATGCAGATGGAGGAGAATCTACAGATGTTCTCCTGTGAGGAAGCATCAAACCTGTTAAGGTGTGGTGTGTGCGAAGTACTGCGAAGATGGGTTCAGCACAGCTGCGAGCGTTCCCTTGCTCATTCCTAGTAGTACTTCACTCATTCCTAGGATACTTTACTCATTCCTAAGATACCTCACTCATTCCTAGATAGGGTTGGGCATCATTTGAATTTTAACGATTCCGGTTCCGATTAAATTCCCTTCTTTCGATTCCAGTTCCTAATGATTCCCGAATTCGATCATTTTAAGGGAAAGGGTAAAAAAAAAAGTTTACATTTTCTTTTTGTGGACAACTAAATAAAATAACAGACATGGACATAAAAATAGTAAACTAGGATACTTCACTCATTCCTATGACTACTTTTCTTATTCCTAGTACTACTTAACTCATTCCAAGGACTACTTTACTCATTCCTAGACTACTTTACTTATTCCTAGAATACTTAATTGATTCCTAGGACTACTTTACTCTTTCCTAGTACTACTTTACTCATTCCAAGGATACTCTACTCATTCCTATGACTACTTTTCTTATTCCTAGGATACTTAACTGATTCCTAGTACTACTTTACTCATTCCTAGGACTACTTTACTTATTCCTAGAATACTTAATTGATTCCAAGGACTACTTCACTCTTTCCTAGTACTACTTTACTCATTCCTAGGATACTCTACTCATTCCTATGACTACTTTTCTTATTCCTAGGATACTTAACTGATTCCTAGTACTACTTTACTCATTCCTAGGACTACTTTACTCATTCCTAGGACTACTTTATTTATTCCTAGAATACTTAATTCATTCCTAGGACTACTTTACTCTTTCCTAGTACTACTTTACTCATTCCAAGGATACTCTACTCATTCCTATGACTACTTTTCTTATTCCTAGGATACTTTACTGATTCCTAGTACTACTTTACTCATTCCTAGGATTACTTTACTCATTCCTAGGATACTTTACTCATTCCTATGACTACTTTACTTATTCCTAGAATACTTAATTGATTCCTAGACTACTTTGCTCTTTCCTAGTACTACTTTACTTATTACTAGAATACTAAACTGATTCCTAGTACTACTTTACTCATTCCTTGGACTACTTTACTTATTCCTAGAATACTTAATTGATTCCTAGGACTACTTCACTCTTTCCTAGTACTACTTTACTCATTCCTAGGACTACTTTTCTTATTCTTAGGATACTTAACTGATTCCTAGTACTACTTTACTCATTCCTAGGACTACTTTACTTATTCCTAGAATACTAAACTGATTCCTAGGACTACTTTACTCTTTCCTCGTACTACTTTACTCATTCCTAGGATTACTCTACTTATTCCTAGGATACTTTACTCATTCCTATGACTACTTTACTTATTCCTAGAATACTTGATTGATTCCTAGGACTACTTTGCTCTTTCATAGTACTACTTTACTCTTTCCTCGTACTACTTGACTCATTCCTTGGACTACTTTACTTATTCCTAGAATACTAAACTGATTCCTAGTACTACTTTACTCATTCCTAGGATTACTTTACTCATTCCTATGACTACTTATTCCTAGAATACTTAATTGATTCCGGGGACTACTTTGCTCTTTCCTAGTACTACTTTACTCATTCCTATGACTACTTTACTTATTCCTAGAATACTTGATTGATTCCTAGGACTACTTTGCTCTTTCATAGTACTACTTTACTCTTTCCTCGTACTACATTACTCATTCCTAGGATTACTCTACTTATTCATAGGATACTTTACTCATTCCTAGGATTACTTTACTCATTCCTAGGATACTTAACTCATTCATAGGATTACTTTACTTATTCCTAGAATACTAAACTGATTCCTAGTACTACTTTACTCTTTCCTCGTACTACTTTACTCATTCCTAGGATTACTCTACTTATTCCTAGGATACTTTACTCATTCCTATGACTACTTTACTTATTCCTAGAATACTTGATTGATTCCTAGGACTACTTTGCTCTTTCATAGTACTACTTTACTCTTTCCTCGTACTACTTGACTCATTCCTAGGATTACTCTACTTATTCCTAGGATACTTTACTCATTCCTATGACTACTTTACTTATTCCTAGAATACTTGATTGATTCCTAGGACTACTTTGCTCTTTCATAGTACTACTTTACTCTTTCCTCGTACTACTTGACTCATTCCTTGGACTACTTTACTTATTCCTAGAATACTAAACTGATTCCTAGTACTACTTTACTCATTCCTAGGATTACTTTACTCATTCCTATGACTACTTATTCCTAGAATACTTAATTGATTCCGGGGACTACTTTGCTCTTTCCTAGTACTACTTTACTCATTCCTATGACTACTTTACTTATTCCTAGAATACTTGATTGATTCCTAGGACTACTTTGCTCTTTCATAGTACTACTTTACTCTTTCCTCGTACTACATTACTCATTCCTAGGATTACTCTACTTATTCATAGGATACTTTACTCATTCCTAGGATTACTTTACTCATTCCTAGGATACTTAACTCATTCATAGGATTACTTTACTTATTCCTAGAATACTAAACTGATTCCTAGTACTACTTTACTCATTCCTATGACTACTCTACTTATTCCTAGAATACTAAACTGATTCCTAGGACTACTTTACTCTTTCCTCGTACTACTTTACTCATTCCTATGACTACTCTACTTATTCCTAGAATACTAAACTGATTCCTAGTACTACTTTACTCATTCCTAGGATTACTTTACTTATTCCTAGTACTACTTTACTCATTCCTAGATGAACTGGGCTGCTGTTCTCTCGTTTCCACTGAAAGTTGTGTGTTTTTCGTTCGGTGGGGAGATACATTTACATTTGCATTAGACTCCAGATGAATTTACTCTGATGTAGTACCGTGTACCTTGATTCTGACTCCTCTGTAGTAATCTCACATGTCTCAGCTCTGTGTAGAGTCCAGGATTACACGTGCAGCTCTGGTAGTTGTGTATTTGTACATCATTAATTCTGGGTTTATCATTTCAGACAGGAGGCATAGATATAGTCGTGGTGATGAAGGTGAAATCCTTTCCTTCCCGTTCGGATGTTTGCTTTGAGCTTCATCAGGTGGTGTTGACCGTGTCTGCATGAGATGCTGGCGTGTGATTGGCCGGTTAGTGGTGATGGGACCAGATCAGGAGTGTGCGGTTGTTTTTTGAATGCCGGTTTGTGTCCTGACGCAGACCTCGGCTCATCATCTGTCGCTGCATCAGTGTGTGTGTGTGTGTGTGTGAGGATAATGATGCAGAGTGTGTGTGCAGCTTTACAGAAAGTCAGCCAGCTGGGCAGCAGGATAAAGCTGCCCATCCTCATCCTCACTCAGCTCTGACTGCCGATGGACGGAGCCTCGTCTCTCCTGCGCAGAGCTCAGAAAGCTCAGCTCACCAGAACCCTCAGATTCAGGTAGGACCGCTCCGAGCCCGAGGAGAGGGAACCGACCCGTCTGATTGGTTGGCTGCCCGAGTCTGTTTCACAGTGATGAAGATGAGCGGTGTGTGTTCATACTGGTTTTTACTGGGGGGTGTTTTCCACATGCAGCGCCTCTGGGGAGCGTCGGGACTTCTTCAGGTGATGAAAACGTCTGGTAGCTTCTGTCTCATGCAGAACATCTGTAGTCGGAGCTCAGCCTGTAAGTGCTTCCTCCTCCTCCTCTTCCTCCAGCGAGGGGATCAGGTTTCTGTCCTAATGCAGGAGACCAGCCCTTCCTGAAACCCAGCCTGGATGCTGGTGTGTTCTCGCTCAGGTTCGGCCTTTTCTGACTTTTCTACATGGGTTCAGTGAAAACAAGCCTGAGGTCAGTTCTCCAGGATCTGGATCTGGATCTGGATCTGGATCAGGATCTGGATCTGGATCTGGATCTGGATGGTGGGCGTGGCTTAGTGTGACCCGGCCACCGTTTCCTCTGGGTTTGGTCAGTCGACGTCATGATCTGATGAGGTCGTCAGAAATAAAACGGACATCATCAGACAGAGGTCGCTGCGTTTCAGTTTCCACATAAAATTCCTGATTTTGCAGCAGCTTTTTGGACGGTTTTTAGTGTGACTGTACCTGCCTCTGGCCCAGTAGCTGCTGGATAGAGTCCAGCCACAGTGAGCAGGTTAGGGAATGGATGGAGACATTCATGATGTTATTCAGTTGAAATTCCAGCTCTGATGTTACAGCAGTGTTGGAGTGATCAGAGTTTTTACTCTTCAGCAGAGTGAAATCAACTTATTGTTCAAACAGCAAAAAACAAAAGAAAGTTCGGACCTCCATCCTGGTGCGTCATCCCGTCTGTCGGCTCATCCAGACTTCCTCTAGAGGAAAATGTTTGTCTTCTACGACAGTGATGCATTTACGTCGAACTGTGGGAAGCGTCATGCTGGTGATGTCATGCTGGTGACGTCATGCTGGTGATGTCATGCTGGTGATGTCATGCTTCACGTTTCTCCTCTCCGGATTCAGATTCAGCAGATGAGACGTGTCTGAGGCGCGTTGCTGCCATTTACCGTTGCATATGATCCACGTCCGCCTGGTCAACACCAGCAACAGGAAGTGGAGTTCATGGTTTATCATATCTGGTAACATGGAGACGAGCTGTGATTGGACAAAGTTGCATTGAAGTTGCTGTGATTGGACAAAGTTGCATTGAAGCTGCTGTGATTGGACAAAGTTGCATTGAAGTTGCTGTGATTGGACAAAGTTGCATTGAAGTTGCTGTGATTGGACAAAGTTGCATTGAAGCTGCTGTGATTGGACAAAGTTACGTTGAAGCTGCTGTGATTGGACAAAGTTACGTTGAAGCTGCTGTGATTGGACGAAGTTGCATTGAAGTTGCTGTGATTGGACGAAGTTGTGTTGAAGCCGCTGTGATTGGACAAAGTTGCGTTGAAGCCGCTGTGATTGGACAAAGTTGCGTTGAAGCTGCTGTGATTGGACAAAGTTGCATTGAAGCTGCTGTGATTGGACGAAGTTGCATTGAAGTTGCTGTGATTGGACGAAGTTGTGTTGAAGCCGCTGTGATTGGACAAAGTTGCGTTGAAGCCGCTGTGATTGGACAAAGTTGCATTGAAGTTGCTGTGATTGGACGAAGTTGCATTGAAGTTGCTGTGATTGGACGAAGTTGCATTGAAGTTGCTGTGATTGGACAAAGTTGCGTTGAAGTTGCTGTGATTGGACAAAGTTGCATTGAAGTTGCTGTGATTGGACAAAGTTGCATTGAAGCTGCTGTGATTGGACAAAGTTGCGTTGAAGCTGCTGTGATTGGACAAAGTTACGTTGAAGTTGCTGTGATTGGACAAAGTTGTGTTGAAGCTGCTGTGATTGGACAAAGTTGCATTGAAGCTGCTGTGATTGGACAAAGTTGCATTGAAGCTGCTGTGATTGGACAAAGTTGCATTGAAACTGCTGTGATTGGACAAAGTTGCATTGAAGCTGCTGTGATTGGACAAAGTTGCATTGAAGCTGCTGTGATTGGACAAAGTTGCATTGAAGTTGCTGTGATTGGACAAAGTTGCGTTGAAGCTGCTGTGATTGGACAAAGTTACGTTGAAGTTGCTGTGATTGGACAAAGTTGCATTGAAGTTGCTGTGATTGGACAAAGTTGCATTGAAGCTGCTGTGATTGGACAAAGTTGCGTTGAAGCTGCTGTGATTGGACAAAGTTGCATTGAAGTTGCTGTGATTGGACAAAGTTGCATTGAAGCTGCTGTGATTGGACAAAGTTGTGTTGAATTATTGTTATTGGACAAAGTTGCATTGAAGCTGCTGTGATTGGACAAAGTTGCATTGAAGCCGCTGTGATTGGACAAAGTTGCATTGAAGTTGCTGTGATTGGACAAAGTTACGTTGAAGCTGCTGTGATTGGACAAAGTTGTGTTGAATTATTGTTATTGGACAAAGTTGCATTGAAGCTGCTGTGATTGGACAAAGTTGCATTGAAGCTGCTGTGATTGGACAAAGTTGTGTTGAATTATTGTTATTGGACAAAGTTGCATTGAAGCTGCTGTGATTGGACAAAGTTGCATTGAAGCTGCTGTGATTGGACAAAGTTGTGTTGAATTATTGTTATTGGACAAAGTTGCATTGAAGCTGCTGTGATTGGACAAAGTTGCATTGAAGCCGCTGTGATTGGACAAAGTTGCGTAGAAGCTGCTGTGATTGGACAAAGTTGCATTGAAGCTGCTGTGATTGGACAAAGTTGCATTGAAGCCGCTGTGATTGGACGAAGTTGCACGTTCCTCTGCGGTTTCAGCTGCTTCTAGTAGAACTGGTTTCTGACTGATTTGGTATCTGGATTCTGGTCTCTGCTGCTCGGACTCGCAGCGTCACCACTAATCCAGGTTTACATAACCACTCTGCCACAGCAGGAGGATTACACACACACACACACACACACGCACACACACACACAATGTAGTCGTGTTCCCGGACATTTGATCAGACTTCTGTTGCTGATCTGTGGAGGATTGTTTTGGTTCAGGGACGTTTCCAGCACCAGCTGACAGGAAGTGTTTCTTCTTCTGTTCGAGCTCATCGTGATTTTGGTCCTTGCCGTCGGGACTTCACCTCCACGGCCAGGACAAAGAAGTCCTGCATTTTCTTCTTCTTCTGTGCACTGCAAAAACTCAAATCAAGTATATTTTTCTAGTCAAAATATCTCATCACACTCAAAAAAGACAAACTGACCTGAAGAGAAACGTTTCAGTGAGATAAAGGAACTTGTTTAAGATGATGCATCTTATTTCAAATAATCTTATCAAGAAAATTTCACTTGTTCTATTGGCAGAATTTTTTTGCTCATTAATTAAAAAAAAGTTTTTGCTTGTAATAAAAAAAAAAAAAGTAACTAAAAACTATTATTCATGAGCAGCTGGAGCTTCTGGGAGTTTTCCGTGGTTAGTTTGAGTCTGTGGGAAAAACGATGCTGCACCTGCATCCTCAATCCCTGATGAAGGCTCCCCTCCTCCTCCTCACCTCTCCCCCCCTGAGGCAGGTCTGTAGTTGAACACCCGCCTCGCTGCGTCACTCTCTGCTGCCTAGCGCTCGGCCTCCTGGCAGAGGTGGTTGCCATGGCGACGCTCCCAGAGGCCGTCCCAGGACTGTTTACAAGCCGCTGGACTGCAGGGAGGTCTGGTGGAGGACGCTGCACCGGTCCGGCTCATCGGACCTCCAGCAGGAGGAGGCGGCTCTGGGGACCCCCCTCACCTGGGGATCCCCCTCACCTGGCTCTCCGGCTGTTTCTCGTAGTTATCGCAGCTTTCCAGCTCTGTGGCGCGGGGGTGGAGGTGTGATGATGTGGTATGAGAGACCACATGTCTCTGCGGGTCCAGTTAGAACCGGTTCTTTTCATCAGGCTGACGGCTGCCCCCCCCCCCCTCCCGCAGGTCCCGCGGGCTCCCCCAGCTGAAGGAGTCCAGCTCCCACGAGTCCCTGCTGAGCCCGGGCAGCGCGGTGGAGGCGCTGGACCTGAGCATGGAGGAGGACGTGTTCATCAAGCCGCTGCACAGCAGCATCCTGGGACAGGAGTTCTGCTTTGAGGTAACAACCCCCCACCCAGACAGAGCCCCCCCCCCCCCCCTTATTTTTTATATAAATAAGAATATTTATTTCATCCTTCAAATATAAAGAAACTGCAGAACAGCTGGATACATTGTTTTGGATACGTGTTTTTCTGTTTTTTGCATTTATTTAATCCTCAAAGTATATTTATTTTATTCATTTAAAGTTTTACACACTGCGAAACAGCGATATAAGTACATATTTGTTACCAATATTTGTTTTCAGTTTGAACGTTTTGTGTAAATTGTTAATGAAGTGTTGTTTGAAAGAGAAAGAAATGCGGAATAGATGCATCATGTAACTAGAGAATAATCGTTTGAATAATCGTGATTTCAATATTGATCAGAATAATCGTGATAATAATTTTTTGTCCATAATTGAGCAGCCCTACCCCCCCACCCAGATGCAGCTTCCCCCACCCAGACGCAGCTTTCCTGCTTTCCAACCTCAACGATGCTGAAGATGAGACTTACCGTTTCATCCCGCTACCAGCTTATTCAGACGGGATTCAGACCCAGGAAATCCAAAATAGCTTTTCTTTCATGCACTTCTTCCTGACTGGGTCTTAATTTATATGTAATTATTTTTTAATTTATTAATTTTTACGTTTGTAAGTTTAAAAGTCATCATAGTCATCATACTTATCTCACTAACCTGTTAAACCAGTTTTTAGAGGTGAGGCTAAGAATAAAATCAATTATCAGCACAATAAATAAATAGATAGTAAAGAGTAACAAAATAATAAATAAATAAATAAAATGATAATAGTAATAACATAATATAATAATAATTGTAATGATATTAATTAATCAATTAAATAATAATAATTAAGTAATTATCTCTTAATATGCAGAATTTTTGGCCCAAAACACAGCTAAGTATCGATCTCAGGCATCAGCCGATACTTGACCTGTGGTATTGGTATCTGTATCAGAAGTGAAAAAGTGGGATCATGACAGGCCTAAAATAAATCATCTTTAGATCTGAGTAAAACAAACAATAAACTCTTTGGAGTTACAGTCGTCCTCAAAATTAGTTATCTCCTCCAATTAAAGAAGGAAAAAAATCATCTAAGATATAATTGACAAAAGTGATAATAAATAAAAATTATATGAAAATCATGACATTGATTTTGAATTGTGGTTTGAAAGAAATGCTAAAGCCAAAAAAATAAAATTAGTGAACAAGCACTGCAATCAGGTGTTTTCCGTAACGTCCAATCAGGCGTCTGAACCTGCTGACAGGTATGTGTCTGGAACAGTTTTATTTTTTTTACCTTATTATCAAACAATTCAAAAGCAATTTACTATTTCACTAAAACATATTTTTGTAAATTTTAGTTTATTATCAGTTTCTTTAGTTTCTTATTTGAATAGCTGTTGTGAATTTAGCCTTTTCTTTAATTGGAAAGTATGAATCATTTTGAGGATGATTGTAAATACACAGAATCACATGTAGTACTAGTAATTGACATAAATAGAAAAAAGTAAATGATGACACATTTCTCCGTGTAATCCTGGACCATAAAATCTAAATATAGCATGTAAATCTGCCGGCCAATCAGAAGTGTGCTCTGACTTTCTGTAGTGATTCATCAGTGTTGACAAAAATAAAAACTGCTGAATTTTTTCCCATTGAAAACAAATGGGCCTGCTGAAATGAGAAAAACCCTCCTGACTTCGGAGTCCCGTAACTCCGGCATACTTCCGCATAAAAACGCCATTCAGAGTTTAAACGGACCGTTAAAGATCGAGCTTCTATCGTCTGGAAGGGCATTTTCATATATCCTCCTGTTTTCACACAATCACAGTTTAGGTTTTGTAAAATTTCAGAAATATTCGGTGGAGCTTCCACGTTGTACCTGGAAATTCTTCAACAGATTTTTTTTTCCAAACTTGCTTCTTTAACGCCTGCAGTTTGTCTTGCACCTGAACAAATAACACATGAAAACGTAGGCATTTATCTCTTCTCTCGCCCAGTGTGGCCGTGGTTACGATAGGCCGTACGGTTTTCTGTCCAATCACCTCGAAGCACAGAGTGCACCCACCGCTGCTCCATTGACTGCCATTATGTTTCCTCTGCCTTTTTCCTTGAGTCCAGGGGTGAGGGGGGGGGGGTTAACCCGCCATAAAAACCACGTAGAAGACGGTAGAATCATGAAAGTCACGTCTCTGAGTTCAGCAGACCCTTCTGCTGATCTCAGCTCAACAAGTTTTTACGTAGGATTTACTGGTTTTCAGTATTGGCCTTCGTTACAGGGGGTCGTTTCTGTCAGTCTTAATTTTAACTTTCTCTTCATACTTCTGTAATTTTTAGTTTTTCAATGAATTTATCTGAAAGTTTTTACATTTCTTTGCTTCATTTTCATTTTCTGTATTCTTTTTACATTTTTCAAGTATCAAATAAATTACTTGATAAACTAAAAATTAAAGACGTATTCACGCAGAATTAAACTAAACAGTTGAAAATGACTACAGAGATGTACATTTATGTCACATTTGCCAATTTACTTCATGTAAAAACAATGTTTACAAGTTTCTTTGTGTATTTATTTCCATTTTTATATTTTTGTATTTATTTTGATTTAGTCAGTTTCGGTCCTCCATAGAGGCCCCTCCCCCACGCTCATTAGGACCTGCTCCGTCTCCATAGCAACCAGTTTCTGTCTGATCAGCGGTTCTGCAGCTGTTGCTGATCTCTGGCTGAATCTGAACATCTGTCATCGGGTTTCAGTTTCCGGAAGTTTCCCGGATCAGATATCAGCCGATGACCTGAGACGACCGCAGCTCTGTAACATGTCTGATGATGATGATGTTTCCTTCATCACGTCTCGTCTCCTAGGTGACGTATTCCGGCGGCAGCAAGTGCTTCAGCTGCACGTCGGCCTCAGAGAGAGACAAGTGGATGGAGAACCTGCGGAGAACCATCCAGCCCAACAAGGTGAGTGTGCTGTGGTTCTGGACCGGGTCAGCAGGAGGGTTCTGGACCGGGTCAGCCAGAGGGTTCTGGACCAGGTCAGCCAGAGGGTTCTGGACCGGGTCAGCCAGAGGGTTCTGGACGGGGTCAGCAGAAGGGTTCTGGACCGGGTCAGCAGGAGGGTTCTGGACCGGGTCAGCAGGAGGGTTCTGGACGGGGTCAGCAGGAGGGTTCTGGACGGGGTTAGTCGGGGGTAAATGGCAGCAGATGCTCACGACCACTGGGTCCTGTCACCTAACCAAGTTTGGTCACCTGGACTGTATCGGGTTACTTGATCCAGTCGGGTCACCTGGACCATGTCGAGTTATTTGGACCGGCTCAGGTCCTTATCACCTTGACAGGGTCAGGTCACCTGGACTGTGTCGGGTCAGCTGGACTGTATCAGGTCACCTGGACCAGGTCAGGTCCTGGTCTCTGGGTCAGGTCATCTGGACCAGCTCAGGTTGTGGTCACTTGGACCGGGCCAGGTCCTGGACCTGCTCAGGTCATGGTCCGGGAGGAGTCACCTGCACCGGCTCAGATCGTGGTCACCTTGACCGGGTCGGGTTATCTGGACTGGGTCGGGTCACCTGGATCGTGTCAGGTCCTGGTCCGGGTTGGGTCACCTGGACCAGCTCAGGTCCTGATCACCTTGACTGGGTCGGGTCATCTGGACCGGGTTGGGTCATCTGGACCAGCTCAGGTCCTGGTCTCTGGGTCGGGTCATCTGGACCAGCTCAGGTCCGGGTCATCTGGACTGTGTCAGGTCATCTGGACCAGCTCAGGTCCTGATGACCTGACACAGTCCAGATGACCCGGACCTGGACTGGGTCGGGTCACCTGGACTGTATCAGGTGATCTGGACTGGGTCGGGTCATCTGGACCAGCTCAGGTCCTGGTCTTGGTGGTGTCAGCTGGTCTCTGTAACTCTGACATCAGCATTTCTGTGGTTGCCAGGACAACTGTCGCCGGGCGGAGAACCTGCTGCGACTGTGGATCATCGAGGCCAAAGACCTGCCGCCCAAGAAGAAGTACTTCTGCGAGCTGTGTCTGGACGACGTGCTGTACGCCCGCACCACCAGCAAGGCCCGGCAGGACAGCCTGTTCTGGGGGGAGTACTTCGACTTCTGCGGCCTGCCCGCCGTGCACAGCGTCACCGTGCACATCTACCGCGACGTGGACAAGAAGAAGAAGAAGGACAAGAACAACTACGTGGGCCTGGTCAACATCCCGGTGGCGGGCGTGACGGGCCGGCAGTTCGTGGAGAAGTGGTACCCGGTCAGCACGCCCACCGCCGGCAAGGCCAAGGGGGGGGCGGGCCGTCGATCCGCATCAAGTCCCGCTTCCAGACCATCTCCATCCTGCCCATGGAGCAGTACAAGGAGTTCGCCGAGTTCGTGACCAACAACTACGGCATGCTGTGCTCCGTCCTGGAGCCCGTCATCAGCGTGAAGAACAAGGAGGAGATGGCCTGCGCCCTGGTCCACATCCTGCAGAGCACCGGCCGGGCCAAGGTGAGGACCCGGCTCCCAGAGTGGGGGGGGGGGGGGCATTTTCTGGGAAAAAGTCACAATTCTGACTTTTTCCAAAATTGGAAAAAAAATATCTCCTGAATTTTTTTTTTTTTTTTTTTCGAATGTTTCAGGAAATAAAATCTGAATTGTGAGATTAAAGTCAGAATTCTGACTTTCCTCAGTGGAACTAATCCTCTTAAATCTATTTTTATTTAATCTGTTTACTTTGATCTTCCGGTTTTATTCCGAGTGACTTTCTGATGATTCTGAGTGTCATAACAGACAAATTTGTGTAATTTAGGGAAAACAGAAAACCCAGAAAACTAAAACTAACACGGAAACTAACAAAAACTTAAGTAAAACTAAGCATTTCCCTAAAATAAAAACTAATAACTGGCAAACCTGCTAAAAAAAACTAAATAAAACCAACTGAATTGAAAAACAAAAAGTCAAAAATAAATAAAAACTGAAACTAATTAAAAATCCAAACTTGTTCTAACCTTGGTTCATCCAGAGACTGAGTGAATTCAAGATGATCGTTTGATTAATCGTGATAATTATGTTTTCCATTATCGAGCAGACCTAGTTCAGACCGGAGGGGGAGGGGGAGTGGGAGGGCTGTCCGACCCTGGAAACGGAGACTAGAAAACGAGTGGTAGGATATTACCACAGTTTCATGTGATATACGCACAAAATACCGAAGAAATCAGCTGCAGCAGCCAAAGAAACACACAAATGTATTCTTTGTAAATAAGACATGAAAATCGCGATTTTTAGATCGCTTTACCGTATTACAGACAGTTTTATCACAAATATAAAATCGCTAGTTTCGTAACGTTGCGTGCATCTGCTCGTCTGTAACGTAGCAAATTCTAATTGCCAGGAAAGGGAGATTATTGCTACTGCAGCTATAAAAAAAAAACTTTATTGACAGCTCAATGCTGCAGACGGAAACAGCTGTGATGTCAGTTTACTGCACCGCAGACGAGCGTTGGTGACGCATGAGGATTTCGAAGGCTTGTCCCATTTCTGAGGGGAATAATTCTCCCTAGCACTTGAAACAGAGAGTTTTAGGTGCTAGGACCATGGGGGAGGGATGGGGGAGGGATGGGGGGAGGGATGAAAATAGGAATCGGGTCTCTATCTGGTACACCCACAATGATCCATGATAACAGCATCATTTATCCCATCTTCATCACGAAAACGTCACTATCACCACTATGTTGCTAAGAGACATCTATTTAGACCTGGACATGATGAGGAAGACACTTCCTGTCAAACTTTCCACCAATCAGAGAGCTGAAATTGAGAGAAACATCCAATCAGGAGCAGCCAAAGATCAACAAGTGAGCAGAAAGTTCTGTGTGTCTGAAAAGAAGGAAATAATGATGTATGTGTATGTCTGGAATAAAGAAAGAAGCGCCCCCCCCCCCCCCCCCCCCCCCCCCTGACCACTCCAACAACTCAGGAGGACCGAACTAGGAAAACTGCTCCAGAGTTTCCGGGTCAAGTCCTTGTCCAGGATGGAGAAATGGCGCCACCTTGTGTTACTTTGATGGAACAGCAGCAGATGCAAACGTTTCTCTGAGATTCATCAGTTTCTGAAACATCAAACTGCTGCACGATATTAAGAAATGCGATAAAGTTGAGACTTACGATGACGATGTGATTCACGATAAATGAAATTCTTGGATATACAAGATCTTCCAGACAACACAAATACAACACAAATTATTTCCAAGGTTATTCTAGTTAACAAAAAACAAAAACTAGAATTGAAAAAACATTTTTGTTAACTGAAATTAAAATAAAAATGACAGTTTTTAAAAAACGATGAACAGATTTGGTTTTAACACCGGCTTCATCACTCACGTGTTATATGTAAACATTGATGGATGTTTGAACTCCGATCGACTCCTCGGGCGAGTTATGGAGCTGTATGTTCGACCCAGAGTCTGGTGTGGAGTTTAAAGTACACGCAGTACCACAGCAGTACCACAGAGACCCTGACAAGTAAGTACATTAGCTAACAAGTCATAGGCTAACAGTTAGCATTGAGCTGGGAGGTGTTTTCACTCACCGTTGTCTGTCCGTGAGACGTTTGTGGTGGAACTGCATCTGGTAATCCCCGAGAAAAAAACACTTTACTGCCCGAGATTCACGACGTTGTCAAAGTTCACACACAAAGTTGAGTTTTTTTCTGCTCCTGAAGATAAAATCTAACCACTTCTGGAGTCGATTCATCGTCCAGGACAACGAAGAAACTAGAGACGCACGGATCGGCAAAGTTAGCTGGATCGGATATCCGTTAAATTTGTCCGATCCAGTCATTTTAATTAATATCATGATAAATGTACCCTTTATTTGTTAATAATTAATATAAAGTACATTTATATCAGTGTTAATTTGTTACCTTTTTTTGTAAGAAGGCTAAATGTTCATGTCAAACCTGATGCTTTCACTCACATGGCTTCTTCATTCAACAGTGGTATCGGATCGGTATCGGCTGATACGTTACATTGTGTGTCTTTAACTTTATTTGCATAATTGGGATAAAAATTGACAGAAATCCTGATGCGACTCTAATCCGAGCATGTCTGTGGGATGACAAACTTATTACACACCTGAAGCAGGTAACAGGGGGGTCACCTCATCTCTAAAAACCTGGTTAAATGCAGTTTCTAGACGAGGCCTGAATGTTTTCTGAAAACATTCCGATTTCAGAGCTTTTAGAGGTTCTGGCTCGTGTCTGAATCGTATTTAGAGGATTTATCAGATACTGTTACAGAAAGGTGTCGTCAGCTTAGGGCAGGGGTCGGCAACCCAGAGCCGCATGCGGCTCTTTAGTCCCTCTGTTGCGGCTCCCTGGCATTGGAAAATGAATGAATGACTATTCTACTAAAGTGTATTGTATTTTGGTTGGTTCACTTTAATAATGTGATTCTAAAAGACCAAGACAAATGTCCCATTGAGAGACAATAATGTTTCTTATCTTATTCTAAATTTGAGGATTATGATGATCCCTCTGAGGGATTCATGTACAGTTGTGCACTTTTCCCGAGTTCTCCGAGCACTGCAAATGCAGCACGTGAAATAAAATCCAACTTAACTATTGAAATAAAGACATAATTTATATTTTTGCCATTTTGCAAAGCAGCCCATTGAGCTCCAGGTGCAACAAGCAGGTAACTGCAGTGAAACGGCGAGTAACTGTCCAGCACGCTATTTTGCGTCTCACAAACCTTTACGCAGCCAATCAGTGTTAATAACTGCACTTCATGCTCAGGTGCCGTTATTGTGCAGCATAGCGTGATACAGCCCTGTGGAATCAGCAATCACGGAATTAAACATTAAAAACAGAATTAATTACAAACAAAGAATATCACTGAGTGTGGACGTGCCGGAGCGCTGAACTTTCCTCCTGGCGCACTGTCCCACGAACGCCTCACAGCGGAGCGTCTCTGTTGCGCTGTTGCTGCAGTTCTGGCATTTAAAGTGAATAATAAACGAGCAAAAGCTTATTTGTCCACTCCGACCCTGTCATGCTGCGCTTTGATCACTTCTCCAGCAGGTAGGCCGACGATAGAGAAGAAAAGTGTCTGATGCACTGAGCATGTTCAGCGCTGCGTGGGCAGATTCATTTGTTTTCACTGCTGACCAGATTATTTTGCGTAGCTATGTTCATATTTTGTGAAACAGTAATTTCATTTTTCGGGTAGCTTACTGCACGCGCCAGTAAAAGGATGACGGCACAGACAGGACAGCGTGTTTGGTTTGCTGCTGGTAGATTATTAAAGCTGCGTCTTTTTCCATCCTACATCAATACAACAACTAAAATAGATTTTTTTTTTTTTTTAAAGTGACCTTCAACCCGACGTCTTCTTTTTTTTTTAGTTTAAAATATTTTTCTTGCTGGATGCAGAAATGTGATTTCGTTTTTATGTTAAATGCAACACATTTAACATTAAAGTTTTATTTAATTATCAATGTTAAAAGTCAGTTGATGCTCCAGTGTTTTCTTTATTGTAGGAAACGGGTCTAAAAGGCTGTTTGGCTGAAACAGGTTGCCGACCGGCTTATTTAAGACTTTTACATTTTTGCGGCTCCAGACAGATTTGTTTTTCGTTTTTTTGGTCCAATATGGCTCTTTGAACATTTTGGGTTGCCGACCCCTGGCTTAGGGAGACGAGGCTTCATCACCTCTTCATCCTCTTCCTCCAGGACTTCCTGACGGACCTGGTGATGTCTGAGGTGGATCGATGCGCCGACCACGACGTCCTGATCTTCAGAGAGAACACGCTGGCCACCAAAGCCATCGAGGAGTACCTGAAGCTGGTGGGACAGAAGTACCTGCACGACGCCCTGGGTGAGGAGGATGATGATGGTCCTTCATCTGCTCTGTTTGCATGTTGTCAAACACTCCAGAGTCTCACAAAGGAACAAAAGTGTCCTTAAACTGTGTGTTTATGTTTGTGCGTGTATGTGCAGGTGAATTCATCAAAGCTCTGTACGAGTCGGACGAGAACTGCGAGGTCGACCCAAGCCGGTGCTCCGGCAGCGATCTGGCCGAGCACCAGAGCAACCTGAAGATGTGCTGCGAGCTGGCCTTCTGCAAGATCATCAACTCCTACTGGTACCACGGCACTGCACGCTAACACTGCAGCCCAGACCCCCCACACCCACTCACACTGCAGTCCAGACCCCCCACACACACTCACACTACAGCCCCGACCCCCCACACACTCACACTGCAGCCCAGACCCCCAACACACGCTCACACTACAGCCCCGACCCCCCACACACACTCACACTACAGCCCCGACCCCCCACACACTCACACTGCAGCCCCGACCCCCCACACACACTCACACTGCAGTCCAGACCCCCCCACACACACTCACACTACAGCCCCGACCCCCCACACACTCACACTGCAGCCCAGACCCCCAACACACGCTCACACTACAGCCCCGACCCCCCACACACACTCACACTGCAGCCCAGACCCCCCACACACTCGCACTGCAGCCCAGACCCCCCACACACGCTCACACTACAGCCCCGACCCCCCACACACGCTCACACTACAGCCCCAACCCCCCACACACACTCACACTGCAGCCCAGACCCCCCACACACTCGCACTGCAGCCCAGACCCCCCACACATACTCACACTGCAGCCCAGACCCCCCACACACGCTAACACTGCAGCCCAGACCCCCCACACACGCTAACACTGCAGTCCAGACCCCCCACACACTCACACTGCAGCCCCGACCTCCCACACACACTCACACTGCAGCCCAGACCCCCAACACACACTCACACTACAGCCCCGACCCCCCACACACACTCACACTGCAGCCCAGACCCCCCACACACACTCACACTGCAGCCCCGACCCCCCACACACACTCACACTACAGCCCCGACCCCCCACACACACTCACACTACAGCCCCGACCCCCCACACACACTCACACTGCAGCCCAGACCCCCCACACACACTCACACTGCAGCCCAGACCCCCCACACACACTCACACTACAGCCCCGACCCCCCACACACACTCACACTGCAGCCCAGACCCCCCACACACACTCACACTGCAGCCCAGACCCCCCACACACACTCACACTACAGCCCCGACCTCCCACACACACTAACACTGCAGCCCAGACCCCCCACACACTCGCACTGCAGCCCAGACCCCCCACACACACTCACACTGCAGCCCAGACCCCCCACACACACTCACACTACAGCCCCGACCTCCCACACACACTAACACTGCAGCCCAGACCCCCCACACACTCGCACTGCAGCCCAGACCCCCCACACATACTCACACTGCAGCCCAGACCCCCCACACACTCACACTACAGCCCCGACCTCCCACACACACTAACACTGCAGCCCAGACCCCCCACACACTCGCACTGCAGCCCAGACCCCCCACACACACTCACACTGCAGCCCAGACCCCCCACACACACTCACACTGCAGCCCCGACCCCCCACACACACTCACACTACAGCCCCGACCCCCCACACACACTCACACTGCAGCCCCGACCCCCCACACACACTCACACTGCAGCCCAGACCCCCCCCCCCCTCCCCACATGCTCAGGAAACCCCAGCAGGTCTAGTTTAGGTGTCAGACATGTTCCTGACCCTCACAGCCACTATGAAGTCCTCCGTCAGCACTTCGGGGAGCTGCAGATTTCTGGATTTCCTGTGATAATCAGTTTGTTTGGCTGCGTTCGTGCGGGTTTCCTCCCTGGAAAACCTTCCGTTCCTCCGTGTTCTCAGCGTGTTTCCTCGAGAGCTGAAGGAGGTGTTTGCGTCGTGGAAGCATCAGTGCACCGCCCGCGGCCACCAGCAGGACATCAGCAAGCGCCTGATCAGCGCCTCGCTCTTCCTGCGCTTCCTCTGCCCCGCCATCATGTCGCCGTCGCTCTTCAGCCTGATGCAGGAGTATCCCGACGACCGCACGTCCCGAACGCTCACGCTCATCGCCAAAGTCATCCAGAACCTCGCCAACTTCACCAAGTGAGTGTCTGCGGCGCACGGCGGCGGCGGCGCGGCGGCTCCCCGCTCTAACCGGGCTTCTCCGCAGGTTCGGGAACAAGGAGGAGTACATGGCCTTCATGAACGACTTCCTGGAGCACGAGTGGGCGGGGATGATGCGTTTCCTGTCGGAGATCTCCAACCCGGAGACTCTGTCCAACACGCCGGGCTTCGAGGGCTACATCGACCTCGGCCGCGAGCTGTCGGTGCTGCACGCGCTGCTGTGGGAGGTCGTCTCTCAGCTCGACAAGGTACCAGTGTTATCCCGTTAACTCTGTTTGTTTGTTTGGTGATAAATAACCTGGAAATAAACGGCTATTTTCATGCTTTACAAAGTCTGATCCGCTTCTATAAACAACCCGAGGACAGAAATAGATGAAAGATGTCGTCTGAGGCCTCCTGCATCTCTGATGGGTTTTGATTTGCCTGAAAATAAAAACACTTTGTCCTGTTTCTAAAAATAACCCAAACTACCAACTAATGAGCTTTGATTTCCATCTGGATTTAACTGCATGAGACTTTTTACCCTGAAGATTAAACTCAAATTTATTCTGACAGGCTGCGTCAGTAATGTTAGGAAAATGTTCAGAAGAAGATTTACACAAAATTATAAAAAGCATTTTGATACTTTAATGTCAACCTGATTCACAAAAAGTTGGGATGTTGGGTAAAAATTTCAGTAAGGACAGAATCTCATCAAGATTTTTTAATTCCAGTAGAACATAAACGACATTTTCTTCCCACTAAAGGACGTTTTTTCTCTGTAGAAACGTAAATGACGCGTTTTCTCTGCGGTAGAACATAAACGACATCTTAGTTCATTTTAGGGATGCACAATGTAATCGGCCCCCCATCGGTATCGGCCTATATCGGCCTTAAAACTGAATATCGGACATCGGTCACCCCATTGATATATAACTGATATTTAAACAATCAGCCCACTGTTTCTAAAGTCTAAAGAAAACTTTTTCTTCAAAAACTTCTTTTTCTTTTTACAGACTTTAAAACTTCTAAAGACTTGGGGCGGGAAAAAATATTGATACACTGAAATATTGCGATATTATCATATGCTGATATCATATTTACATTTAAAAACGCAGTATTTAACTAACAAATTCTTGCAATATTTTATCGTTCTGTTACAATTCTCGTGAGAATTCACAAAAAATTGTGATGTTTTCAATTTTGCGATCTATTTTACTAACAAAATCTCACGAGAATTCACGAAATATCGTGAGAGTTCGTAACAGAACGATGAAATCTCGCAAGATTCTGTAAGTAAAATAGATTGATACTGTGTTTTAAAATATTGATTCGATATCTGATTATGTAATTATAGTGATATTTCAGTGTATTGATATTTTTCCAACCCTGATTTTTCAAATAGTCGGAAACTGATAACAAAACTGCTATTTGCAAGGAATGCTTATTTTTTTCAGCTGTAATATCAGTGTCAATATCGGTTATCAGCCACATGAGTTTTAAAATATCGGCGTATCGGATATTGTCCAAAATTCCAATATCTCGCATCCCTAGTTGATTTGGGGTGCTCAATAATCATCAGGCCGATGACAGGAAATTATAACGCCATCCCGATAAGTCCGATATCATGACTGTTCGCCCCGATATGCCCCCGGTATGTACGTGGGTTATCGTGCATCCCTCTCTCAGATGATGAAACATTTGATGTAAAATCTTCTCTGATTGTGAATCTGATGCAGCAACAAAAGCTGGAAAATGATAATAGGAGGAGATTTTAATACGTAATCAGGTTAGCAGGAAACAGGCCAGTAACATGAGTGGGTATAAAAGTTGTTCCTCAGTCTGAAGATCCTCCATCTGCTGGGGATGGCTGATACGGACTAAATTATGTATCACAATAATTCTGGTTTTCATCACGATTATGAGAAGTGACGATAAAAATATCAGGCTTTTGTGTTATAAAACTTTACCTACATTCTGTTTTGAGCCCTAAAATAAAACTAGAAGCAACTAAACTACATCAATTAGGTTCAAGTAGTACACCTGTAGTACACCTGTACTGCAAGACAGTTAGTCTGTAATATGAGAACAAAATGGACATTTGTTCAAACGGTGCAAAGAGCAAAAATAACATCTATAAATAAATGTAAATGCAACCTGATAAATTGATCATTTTTATCGTGAGATGACAGATTATCCCCGTGAGGGATTATTTTGATATATCGTACGTGATAGCACATCACCCATCCCTGCCAGCTACAGTGCAGAATATCACCAGAAGATTGAGGGGGAATCTCTGTATGCCGGGTCTCGGTGTAAAACTGGACTCGTGGACCGGATCAGACAAAAACTAATCGTTTGTTTGGTTATTGATCAGTAAACGGTGTAAGTGTGTGTGTGTGACGGACGGCGAGGTCACTTAGGATCGTCTCACCTCATTAACGCTGGCTGACCTTCACAGCATGCCCCCTCCCCCCTCAACCTCCCCCCTCCCCGGTCTCAGCATGGTTCTGGTTCTGTTCAGCATGTGGTTCTGGTTTGTTTTGGTTTCCATTAAGTTTCCCTCATGTTTTTCTCCCTCTTCCTCTTCCCTCCTCCCTCCTCCTCTTCCTCCTGCCACCATGTTGCTCCCCCCCCCCCACCACCATCGCATCCTGGTGCTCCCACACACACACACACACACACACACACACGCCAACGCAGGGTGAAAATTCCTTCCTGCAGGCCACCGTAGCCAAGCTGGGCCCCCTGCCGCGGATTCTGGGGGACATCTCTCGGTGCCTGGCGGCCCCCACGCCGGTGCCGCAGCAGCCGCGGCGTTTCCATGACTACGGCTCCGCCCACAACATCAGCGGCAGCGTGTCGTCGGGGCTGCAGCGGATCTTTGAGGACAGGTAACGCTCCGACCCGGTGAGTGTTTCACGTGTCCCGCCGGGTCCTGACGTGTCCGTGTCACTTCCTGCAGCCGCAGCGAGGCGCGCAGCCTGCAGTCGCCGGGGGGGGGCTGCGCCCGCGGCCAGCACCCCCCCGCGCTCGCCTCTGCCTGCAGCAGCTTCTCGGACCCGGAGGACCGGTCCGGCCCGCTGCCCAGCGGTCGCAGCGTGTCTCTGGTCGACCTGCAGGACGCCCAGAGTCTGGGCCCGCCCCCCCACCACGAGGCCCCGCCCCGCCTCAGCAGGGCGGGCTCCCAGGCCTCCATTGGCCACGCCCCGCCCTCCATGACGTACCCCCACTCCAACCCCGTGACGCCCCAGCCGGCGGCGCACCAGACCAAGGCCCCGCCCAGAGATGGGGCGCCGCAGAGCGCCCCCCAGGCCCGGCGCCCGCTGCCCCCCTCCCTCAGCCAGCAGCGCAGCCTGCAGCCGCTGTCCTTCCAGAACCCGGTGTACCACCTCAGTAACCCCGCCCACGGCCCGGCGCCGCGCCCCGCCCTCGCCGCGCGCCACGACTCCAGCTCGGAGAACCTCAGCACGGAGAGCTCGCACAACAGCCGCAGCAACTCAGACGAGGTGGGCAGCCAGGTGGGGGCGGGGGGGCGCGCGGCGTCCAACAGCAGCCTGG
The DNA here is from genome assembly GCA_023101725.1 of Atherinomorus stipes. NCBI lineage: Eukaryota > Metazoa > Chordata > Actinopteri > Atheriniformes > Atherinidae > Atherinomorus > Atherinomorus stipes. The sequence continues at coordinate 62,508 of JALJCO010013310.1, read as the reverse complement.
ACGATGCGGGCAGCCGGCGGAGCGCGCTCAGTGAGGACTGCTCCACGCCGCGCCGCCACGACCTGCCGCTCGGCGCCGCCACCGCCGTCGCCATCCCCCGCCAGAGCACCACGGCCGGCACCGCTCACATCGTCAAGGTGGAGCAGCAGAGCAGGGGGGGCGGGGCCAGGACGCCGCGCTCCGCCCCCCACAGCTCCTCGCTGCGCAGCAGCAGCAGCGCCAACACCGAGCCCACCAACCGCCAGCAGTCTGTGGAGAACGTGGCTCCGCCCCCCAGGCCCGCCGCCAAGCCGTCGCCGCAGGTACGCCTGGACTCTGCTGGGGGGGGGGGCTCCAGGTGTGTCCGCAGTGATGTCACTGATCTGTGTGCAGGTGGCGTCGCCGGTGGAGACGGTGGCCATGTCCCCGGTGGAGAGGACGGCCGCCTGGGTCCTCAACAACGGCCAGTACGAGGAGAGGGAGGAGGACGAGGGGGGGGAGAGGAGCAGAGAGGAGGGGAGGAACGCCGAGAAGGTGACTGCACACACACACGCGCACACACACACACACACACACACACACGCACACACACGCACACACGCACACACACACACACACACACACACACACGCACACACACACACACACACACACACACACACACCTGTAATCACTGGGCAGGTGTGTGTTACAACTTTCACATTTCAAACTGTTGTTGAAGTCAAACCCGTGTGTGTGTGTGTGTGTGTGTGTGTGTGTGTGTGTGTGTGGTGTGTGTGTGTGCGTGTGTGTGTGTGTGTGTGTGTAATATACGCACACATATGTAAGTATTACACATAAGATTTATACACTCAGACGTTTGCAGACACATTGTGGGTCTGAGCATCACATTACTTTGTTTTTACTGATTTATTTGAACGCTTCTTTTCCAGGATTTAATGTTTATACAACAAACAACTTCGATGATGAAGAATTTATTCATTTAGACTTTTTTTTGATCCACGCAGGGTTGAAATGATGCACACAGGCGCTGATATATACACATTTATAATTAGGTTAGGTTTCACTTTCACCGGATGCTTCCGGAGCCATCAGCAAGCTTTTGGCGTTAATCTGTTTATTTTACGAAATCTTCTCACCAGAATGGGATCCGTTCATCTAAACTGGATGGTTTCCAGGCACGGACGTTCATGTCGGGGTTTTGGGAAGGTCTTTTCCAGAGGCTTAATGTTTGCCCTGTTCCGTCCACCTCGTGCAATTCACCTGCAAAACAGCCCCTGATAATGATGCTACCACCACTATGCTTAACAGTTGGTCACCTCGTCTCCTCTAAACATATTTTTCATCATCGGGGCCTAAAATCTTGATCGGCTGAATTTTTCAGTCCAGCCTGTAAGTTTAATTTTTGAAGGAAAGTTTCTTAAGTCTCATTTAGAACCTCAAAATGCAGCAGTTTGTTTGTATTTAATTCACATGTAAACTAAAATAAAGTCCTCTGAACACTTTCAGTGTTTTTGTTCAAAAAATGAAACTCCGTGTTTCTCCTGCTGTTGTCCGACCGTTGGGTAAACGTTTTGTTCCCCAAATCTAACCCAGATGTGCTGTAAATCTCTGCCTGCTGTCACCTGCAGTATGAGCTGGAAATCAGCCGGCTGAAGGAGCGTCTGCGGGTCTCCGGCCGCCGTCTGGAGGAGTACGAGCGGCGGCTGCTGGCTCAGGAGCAGCAGATGCAGAAGCTGCTGCTGGAGTACAAGAGCCGGCTGGAGGACAGCGAGGAGCGACTGAGGAGGCAGCAGGAGGAGAAGGACAGCCAGATGAAGAGCATCATCTGCAGGTACCGCTCGTCTGTCCCATCAGATCTGTGTCTGAAGACATGAGAAAGTCCAGGTGAATCTGGATCTCCGTGTCTGCAGGCTGATGGCGGTGGAGGAGGAGCTGAAGCGGGACCACGCAGAGATGCAGGCGGTCATCGAAGCCAAACAGAAGATCATCGACGCTCAGGTACAGAAACACCCCACCCGGAACACACCTGCATCTTCATCATCACCATCATCCTCAGGAATCAGAAAATGCGAGTAAAGCTGCTGGTCCCGTTGGATCAGCGGCGCTGTCACATGTTTGAACATCAGCAGCTGCAGGTTAGTTTGATCTCCGTCTCTTCGCTGGTTTCAGGTCAGTAACGGATGTGAAATAAACCAATCAGGCAAGTAACCGTAGCCCCGCCCCCTCCTCTCCCCCCCCCCACGCTGGTTTTTATTTAGTTTGTCTAAAAACACCATCAACAAGGAGCGCCAACACGCCTCACACCATTTCAGCCAACCAGAGAGGGTCACGGTTCACCAGAGAGTCCGCACGTGGTCTCTGACCTCTGACCTGGTTCAGCCCGCCAGCGCCATCTGCTGCCCAGACTCTTTTAAATGACTGGAACGCGCTACAAAAACCTCAGAAACTTCTGTTTCTGTTTTTAAACACCATCTATAAAAGATCAATGATCAGTGTTTCACTGGAGTCTAAAACCACAAAGAAAACATAAAAGCAACTGTTGAATGTTAAAGTGAAATTAAACTTTAGAGTGAAGGCTGAATATTAACGTGAAGGCTGAACGTAAAAGTGAAGACCAGACATTAAAATGAAGGCTGAACATTAGCATGAAAGCCAGACATTTAATATTCAGTGAAGGCCAGACACTTTAAGTGAAGGCTGAACGTAAACGTGAAGCCTGAACATAAATGTGAAAGCACATCCCACCCTAAACGTGAAGGCTGAACGTAAACGTGAAGGCTGAACATTAGCATAAACACTGAACATTAGCATGAAAGCCAGACATGTAATGTTCAGTGAAGGCCAAACACTTTAAGTGAGGGCTGAACATTAATGTGAAGGCTGAACATAAAAGTGAAGGCTGAACATTAGCGTGAAGGCTGAACATAAACGTGAAGCCTGAACATAAATGTGAAAGCTGAAAATTAAAGTGAAGGCTGAACATTAACGTGAAGGCTGAACATTAGCGTGAAGGCTGAACATTAGCATAAACACTGAACATTAACAGGAAGGCCAGACATGTAATGTTCAGTGAAGGCCAGACACTTTAAGTGAAGGCTGAACATTAACATGAAGGCTGAACATAAAAGTGAAGGTTGAACATAAATGTGAAGGCTGAACGTAAAATTGAAGGCTGAACATAAACGTGAAGGCTGAACATAAATGTGAAGGCTAAACGTAAACGTGAAGGCTGAACGTAAACGTGAAGGCTGAACGTAAACGTGAAGGCTGAACGTAAACGTGAAGGCTGAACGTAAACGTGAAGGCTGAACGTAAACGTGAAGGCTGAACGTAAACGTAAAGGCTGAACGTAAACGTAAAGGCTGAACGTAAACGTGAAGGCTGAACGTAAACGTGAAGGCTGAACGTAAACGTGAAGGCTGAACGTAAACGTGAAGGCTGAACGTAAACGTGAAGGCTAACGTGAAGGCTGAACATTAACGTGAAGGCTAACGTGAAGGCTGAACATTAACGTGAAGGCTGAACGTTAACGTGAAGGCTGAATGTAAACTTGAAGGCTGAACGTAAACGTGAAGGCTGAACATAAACGTGAAGGCTGAACATAAACGTGAAGGCTAATGTGAAGGCTGAACATAAACGTGAAGACCGAACATTAACGTGAAGGCTGAATGTAAACGTGAAGGCTAACGTGAAGGCTGAACATAAACGTGAAGGCTAATGTGAAGGCTGAACATAAATGTGAAGACCGAACATTAACGTGAAGGCTGAATGTAAACGTGAAGGCTTACGTAAAGGCTGAACATTAACGTGAAGGCTAACGTGAAGGCTGAACATTAACGTGAAGGCTGAACATTAACGTGAAGGCTGAACATTAACGTGAAGGCTAACGTGAAGGCTGAACATTAACGTTAAGGCTGAACATTAACGTGAAGGCTGAACATTAACGTGAAGGCTAACATGAAGGCTGAACATTAACGTGAAGGCTGAACATTAACGTGAAGGCTGAACATTAACGTGAAGGCTGAACATTAACGTGAAGGATGAAAATTAACATGAAGGCTGAACATTAACGTGAAGGCTGAACATTAACGTGAAGGCTGAACATTAACGTGAAGGCTGACATGAAGGCTGAACATTAACATGAAGGCTGAACATTAACGTGAAGGCTGAACATTAACGTGAAGGCTGAACATTAACGTGAAGGCTGAACATTAACGTGAAGGCTGAACATTAACGTGAAGGCTGAACATTAACGTGAAGGCTGAACATTAACGTGAAGGCTGAACATTAACGTGAAGGCTGAACATTAACGTGAAGGCTGAACATTAACGTGAAGGCTGAACATTAACATGAAGGCTGAACATTAACGTGAAGGCTGAACATTAACGTTAAGGCTGAACATTAACGTGAAGGCTGAACATTAACGTGAAGGCTAACATGAAGGCTGAACATTAACGTGAAGGCTGAACGTAGACGTGAAGGCTAACGTGAAGGCTGAACATTAACGTGAAGGCTGAACATTAACGTGAAGGCTAACGTGAAGGCTGAACGTAAACGTTAAGGCTAACGTGAAGGCTGAGCATAAACGTGAAGGCTGAGCATAAACGTGAAGGCTGAACATTAACGTGAAGGCTAACGTGAAGGCTGAACGTAAATGTTAAGGCTAACGTGAAGGCTGAACATTAACGTGAAGGCTGAACATTAACGTGAAGGCTAACGTGAAGGCTGAACGTAAACGTTAAGGCTAACGTGAAGGCTGAGCATAAACGTGAAGGCTGAACGTAGACGTGAAGGCTAACGTGAAGGCTGAGCGTAGACGTGAAGGCTGGACTTGAACACAAAGGCTGAATGTTGGTGTCGGAATTCCCGACGTTCCCGCTGCAGCTCTCAGATGAACCGTTGTATCGGACGTTTCCCTCCTGGAGGAGCTGCAGGCGTCGTGTGGCGCTCTGCGCTGGTTTTATTTACGTTTGGCTGCAGACCCCCCCACCCTCACCCCCTCCCTCTGAACCACCGGAGCTTCCTGTTCACCCTTTCAGAATAAAAGACCGGCGGCCAGCTCAGACTCGGTGTTTGAGCTCTGCTGCACGCAGCGAAGCTTCAGATTCACGTTTTCTTTTGGTTTTCTGGTTTGAGCTTCTGATGTTTTTGTTCGGCTGCTTCCCTCAAACTTCCCGGTCTGGATTCTGATCTGGTTCTGCTCTGCTGTCGGGCCAAAACCACCAACTGGATCTTTAAACAAGACTTAAACTACAAACTTTAAAGTTTTAAAGGGTCGTTACGTCTACGTTAATCTGTCCTCCTGGCTCCGATCCAGGTTTAATCTAACTAGTGATTAAACCAAACCGCAGCCGGCTCACGGGGCTGCTGGGATGAATCCAGCACGGCGGCCGACGATGATGATGATGATGATGGTCTATCAGGATTAATTCCTGCCCTGAAAGACCCATCTAGTCCCCATGATCCTTTGGGCCTGGCAGCATTCAGGTCCTGCAGGAAAACACGAGCTGCAGAGCTCGAGGATTATTTTTTAGTTACTAGGTAAACTTCCTGTTACCGACGCAGGAGGAAAGACGTGATTGGTCCGTTTTCCATCTACGTTTTAGTGGAAGTGCTGATGAGCCAATGAGGAACCAGTACGTCCTGCTGTGGCTGGAGATCGAACCAGCAACCTTCCAGCTGCCGAGGAGCGAACGCGACGATCCGTCCTCGTCCACCAATCACAGCGCTGGAAACCCGAGCAAACGTCCCAGACCAGCACAGACCCCCAGAGTCTGGATCCACTCTGATGGTCGGGCTGCAGTCCTGCTAGCACCCTGGTCCTGGTCCAGAGTCCTGGTCCAGAATCCTGAAGCAGAGTCCTGGTCCAAAGTCTGAGTCCAGAGTCCTGGTCCAGAATCCTGAAGCAGAGTCCTGGTCCAAAGTCTGAGTCCAGAGTCCTGGTCCAGAATCCTGATGCAGAGTCCTGGTCCAGTCTCAGGTCTCCATCAGTGGTCTTGATCAGCAGTTTTCCAGTTCTCTGGAGGTTTTCAGTTTTTTCCCTCATTTCATGTCCAGTCCTGGTTCAGGACCAGTTCAGGACCCAATCAGAACCTGATCAGGAACAGATCTGGACCAGATCCGGACCAGATCAGAACCAGATCCAGACCTGATCAGAACCAGACCAGGACCAGATCCAGACCTGATCAGAACCAGATCAGGACCAGATCCAGACCTGATCAGAACGAAATGAATGAAATGAAATGAAATGAAATGAAATGAAAAATACTTTATTCATCCCCGAAGGGAAATTCAGTATTGTAAAAGCTCACTTTTTTTTTTTTTTTTTTTTTTTTTTTTTTTTTTTTAAATAAACAAAAAGTCAGTTAGTCTTGTTCTTTAGGGTGATGGTTGCTGGCAGGAATGAATTCCTGTATCTCTCCGTCCTACAGCGAACTTGACGCAGCCTCCCACTGAACACACTCTGTTGATTCTTCACCGTGTTGTGGAGAGGATGGGAAGTGTCCTCCATCATCTTCATCAGCTTGTGAAGCATTCTTTTTGAACGATCAGCTCCAGCGGCTCCAGAGTTATCCCCAGCACAGAACCAGCTTTCTTGATCAGCTTGTTTAGTTTCTTCAAGTCTCTGGTTCTGATGCTGCTGCCCCAGCAGATGGCTGCAAAGCTAATTGCACTTTCTACCACAGACTTATAGAAGATCTGCAACATCTTTTTGCAGACATTAAATGATTTTAGCTTCCTTAAGAAGTAAAGTCTGCTCAGACCTTTTTTGTAGATGTAGTCACAGTTGCATTTCCAATCGAGTCTGTGGTCCAGCTGAACTCCAAGGTATTTGTAGTTCTCTACCACCTCCACCTCCTCTTCCAGGATGTAGACAGGACTATGCTGCTTATTCTTGCTCCTCCTGAAGTCAACAATCATCTCTTTAGTCTTGCTGGTATTTAAGATGAGCTGATTGTTACTGCACCATTTCACAAACTGATTGACAAGTTCCCTGTATTCGGCTTCTTGTCCATCACTAATACACCCCACAACAGCAGAGTCATCAGAATATTTCTGCAGATGACAGGACTCAGAGTTATACTGGAAGTCTGAGGTGTACAGTGTAAAGAGGAATGGTGAGAGTACAGTCCCTTGTGGTGCTCCAGTGCTGCTGACCACCATCTCAGACACACAACCTTTCAGTCTCACAAACTGTGGTCTGTTTGTGAGGTAGTCGTAAATCCAGGTGGTTGTGGAGAGATCCACCTGGAAGTTATGGAGCTTCTGACATAGCAAAGCAGGCTGAATAGTATTAAATGCACTTGAAAAATCAAAGAACATGACCCTCAAAGTGCTGCCTGACTGGTCCAGATGAGAGTGGGCTCTCTGAAGCAAGAAGATGATGGCGTCTTCAACCCCAAGCCCATTACGATAAGCGAACTGTAATGGGTCCTGAAAGGTGTTGACTTGCTTGTTGAGGTGAGCCAGTAAGAGTCTCTCCAGGACTTTCATGATGTGAGATGTCAGAGCAACTGGTCTGTAGTCATTTGGTTCAGCTGGTTGAGGTTTTTAGGGACTGGAACAAGACAGGATGTCTTCCACAGCACAGGAACTCTGTTCTGTCTCAGGCTGGTGTTAAAAAGGTGCTGGAGAACCGGACATAGTTGTTCTGAGCAGGTCTTGAGAACTCTGGGACTGACACCATCTGGACCTGCAGCCTTGTTCCGGTTCAGTTTTTCTAGTTGTTTCTTGACCTGGTCACAGGAGACAGTCAGGCTGGAGGTGGAGGCAAAGAGGTCTCAGGATGTCCTGATGTGGAGGGAGATGAGGCTGTGTTCAGGTCCATGACTGAGGTGCAGGGTGACAGAGTGGAGGTGGGACAGGAAAGCTGTGGGCTCATGGAGGGTGTGTGGAATGTTGGGTTGTCGGCAGGGGGGAACTGAACCTATTGAAGAACATGTTCAGTTCGTTAGCTCTGTCCAGACCTCCATCAGTCTGGTCCCCCTTTAACTTGAAGCCAGTGATTTTCTTCATTCCCGACCACACATCCCTCACGTTGTTCTGCTGGAGCTGGCTCTCCAACTTCTTCCTGTAGTCCTCCTTGCACTTCTTAGTCTGTGTTTTCAGTTGTTTTTGTGTGGTCTTCAGTAACTCCCTGTCTCCATCCCTGAAAGCTTTCTTTTTGATGTTCAGCAGCTTTTTTTCAGGTCACTGGTGATCCAGGGTTTGTTATTGGGGAAGCACCTCACTGTTCTTGTTGGAACAATGTTGTCCACACAGAAGTTTATGTAATCTGTCACACACTCAGTCATGGTGTTGATGTCATCTCCATGAGGTTCACAGAGGACATTCCAGTCTGTGGCCTCAAAGCACCCTCTCAGAGCATCTTCAGCCTCAGTAGACCAGGTTTTAATCGTCCTCCTAATGACTGGTTGCTGCTGAACGATGGGCTTGTAGGTGGAGGTGAGAAGAACCAGATTATGATCAGATCTTCCTAGAGGAGGCAGGGCAGAGGAGCTGTATGCATTCTTAGTGTTTGCATAAAATAAGTCCAACATCTTATTTTCTCTGGTGGAGCAGCTGACAAACTGCTGGAAAGTTGGCAACGTAGCAGAGAGGGAGACGTTGTTGAAGTCTCCAGAGATCGCCATGAATGAGTTTGGATGCTGTGTTTGTAGTTTAGCCACGACGGAGCTGATGACATCACAGGCTGTCTCTGGTGCGGTACCTGGTATTATATAAACCACTACCAGAATAACACAGGCAAACTCTCTGGGTAAATAATATGGACGGAAACTCACAGCTAACAGTTCAATGTCTCTTGTGCAGATCTTCTCCTTGACAGTGATGTGTCCTGGATGACACCAGCGCTGACTGACCAGCACTGCAATTCCGCCTCCCTTTAGCTTCCCGCTGATCTGTTTATTTCGGTCTGCACGGACCGTCTTGAAGCCGTGTACAGACGCATTACAGTCCGGGATGTGTTCATGCAGCCATGTCTCAGTGAAACACATGATACTGCATTCTCTGTACTCTTTCTGAGACCTTGTTAGCACTTCGAGCTCGTCTATCTTGTTAGCTAGCGATCTCACGTTACCCATCACAACAGTTGGAAGAAACGGTTTAAATCTCCACCGTTTTTTCTCTGCCTTACCCCTGCCCTGCATCCTCTTGTCTTTCTCCTTAACTCCACTGGGATTTGACGTGTTATTTCGCTGAAAATCTTGATTTGGGAGAGTTTTAACAGTTGATCACGGTGGTAAACAATTTTTCCGTTGCTATGGATACACATCATAACAAGCAGTGAAAAAAGCCAATATACGAGGAAAAATCTCCCGAATTGCACACCGTTGAAACCAGCATAAAAAATCCTCCAAGAAAAACCTAATCTGACGAATAATGTCGATAAAAAAGACAACTATATTAGAAAAAAACACAAAAGTTAAGGGAGAGCTTTCACAAATTGCAGCTACCTAGCAGCGCATTCCAGAATTTTTTTTTTTTTTTTTTTTTTTTTTTTTTTTTTTTTTTTTTTTTTTTTCCGGAACCAGATCCGGACCAGATCCAGACCTGATCAGAACCAGATCAGGACCAGTTTAGGACCAGATCTGATCAGAACCAGATCCAGACCTGATCAGAACCGGATCAGGACCAGTTTAGGACCTGATCCGGACCTGATCCGGACCTGATCAGAACCAGATCTGGACCAGGACCGTTTGTTTTCCCCGTTGGTTTACGGTTTTTCCGTCGTGGATTTTGTGGTTTTGACCCGACAGCTTGTTGCCGTGACTCCTAACGATCCCTCGCTGCACGCTGAAGCCGCGACTCTGACATCACTTCCTGTTCTGGTCTCTGTCCAATCAGGAGAAGCGGATCGGCTCCCTGGACGCGGCCAACTCGCGGCTGATGGCGGCGCTGACGCAGGTGAAGGAGCGGTACAGCACGCCCACCCTGCGCAACGGCCTGTCGCCCAGCAACCCCACGAAGCTGTCCATCACTGAGAACGGGGAGTTCAAGAACAGCAGCTGCTGATTGGTCCGGCCGCGCACCGGGGGCGGGGCTTGGAGCGAGAGCCCCGCCCACCCGAGATGCGGACGAGAAAAGAGACAGAATGATTTAAAGATGGAGGATCTGTAAACGCGTGTAAATACTGAAGTTTGATGCGATTGGTGTACAGAGCGAGCGTGAGTGTGTGTGTGTGTGTGTGTGTGAATGTGTGTGTGTGTGTGCGCGTTAGCGTGTGCGTTAGCGTGTGCGTAGCGTCACAGAAGCACAGTGAGGGGAAAATCAAACCAAAAACAGGAACTGAAGCGTTTTTCTAACCGACTTTTTTAAGGTTTTTATTTGAAGACTTTTTCTTTTATTCTTTGATGTTTCGGATTGAAGTTTGTTTTGTTTTGGTTTGTTTTTGTTTATTTTTACCCGAAGACTTGTTGTTGGTTTTAATTTATTCCTCCTGGTCCTGTTGCCGATCTACTGAACGGACTCCCGGATGATCCGGAGTCCCACGTCACACCTGTCTGCTGTCCCATGTTCAAATAAAGCTGCCTGAAAGCCGCTCTGTGGTCTGGTCTCTGTCGCCGTGGTAACGGACCGCTAAACCATCCTGACCTTCGCTGAGAGGAAGTCTCCTGACGTGTCTCAGCCACGTCCTCCGCATGTTGACCGCCGTCCTCGCTCTCCGGATCACCGCTAATTCAACGCTCATTTTTAGAGACTGTTACGGCCACATTACGAATTTTTTTACAGACTAAGAGAATAAAGTCGAATATTACGAGAAAAATGTCCGAATTTACAAGAAAAAGATATTTCACAAGAATAAAGTCGTAATTTAACAAGAAAAAAGTCGGAGTTTAATATAAAGTAGTAATGAGAATAAAATTGTAATTTGACAAGAATACAGTCGGAATTAAAGAGAATAAAGGCGTAATTTATTAAGTCTTAATTTAATATAAAGTTGTAATTTAATGAGAAGTTGAAATTTAACAAGAATAAAGTCGTAATTTAACGTGAATAAAGCTGTAATTTTATATAAAGCTAATTCAATGAGAAGTCGTAATTTAACAAGAATACAGTTGTAATTTAACGTGAATGAAGTTGTAATTCAATTAGAATAAAGTTGCAATTTAACAAGAATAGTCGTAATTTGACGCAAATAAAGTTGTAATTTAATGAGAAGTTGAAATTTAACAAGAATAAAGTCGTAATTTAACGTGAATAAAGCTGTAATTTTATATATAGTTAATTCAATGAGAAGTTGTAATTTAACAAGAATTCAGTCGTAATTTAATGTGAATAAAGTAATTTAATTAGAATAGTCGTAATTTTATATGAAGTTGTAATTCAATGAGAAGTCGTAATTTAACAAGAATACAGTCGTAATTTAATGTGAATAAAGTAATTAGAATAGTCGTAATTTTATATGAAGTTGCAATTCAATGAGAAGTCGTAATTTAACAAGAATTCAGTCGTAATTTAATGTGAATAAAGTAATTTAATTAGAATAGTCGTAATTTAACGTAAATAAAGTTGTAATTTAATGACAAAGTCTTAATTTTATATATAGTTAATTCAATAAGAAGTCGTAATTTAACAAGAATTCAGTCGTAATTTAATGTGAATAAAGTAATTTAATTAGAATAGTCGTAATTTTATATGAAGTTGCAATTCAATGAGAAGTCGTAATTTAACAAGAATACAGTCGTAATTTAATGTGAATAAAGTTGTAATTTGATTACAATCGTCGTAATTTTATATAAAGTTTTTAATCGTCCTTCAGTTGGATTAAAGCATGCTTTGCAGATGTAGGTGATGTGTGTTTCAGGTTTAAGATGAAGCCTCACTGGTCGAGAATCTCAGCCTTTCTTAGATGAACAGGGAGTTTGGATTCATGCAGATCTGGGAGACCAGTCCTCTCTGGTCCAATCTTAGGAGGTCTTGTTTTTGGTCGCATTGGTTTGTTCGTCTGTCAGTCCAAGGACGAGCCCATTAAGTTTTGCTGGTGATCCGGATCACCTTCTGGATCCAGGAATGTTTTGAAGGATTCTTCGTCATCGTGGGATCGGCCAAATTTAGGAACTTTTGCATATAACTCCGTACAAATGGCCCAAGAGTTTGGTAAAAAAAAAAATTCAAGAAAGAATCTCAATGAGTTCTATGATGTTTCGAAAGTTGATCCGGATCAGAGAAAATTCCGGATACAATGATCCAGAACACACAAAGTAAAGGAGTCGTTGGTATTTTCAATGCTGAAAGGTAACAAATGAAGGTGACAGACATGCGACTAACACCAAACCGAAGACAAGACTGCTGAATCGGGAGTTTGTCAACAGAATTGATGCATCTTCAACAGCAACGGAGGCAGATTCAGAAGAAAACCGCCATCATGCAAATATGGATTTTTGGACATAACTGTTGAAGTAATCGTGATACCAGCATGGTTCCAGATGCTGCTGGGATGTTTTCATGGTCAACGAATCAAATGATGGAGATTAAATGAATGCAGGAGTATAAACTTTTGTTGTAAGTCACAATATGAGGAGGACTTGAGCTGCATGGCGGAAGTCTCCGAGTGCTTTTCTAGTTCAAGAATGTTTCAATGTGCGACTTTATGGGATTTTCTGGAAATGAACTAAATGTCTTTTGTACGAAGCTCCTTCGTTTAAGTAACAGAAAAAATGGTTCTTAGGCAAGTCATAGGTCTGGAACAGGTGAGAGAAAGACACAAATATGTCTGTGTAAGTTACAGATTGATTTGATCCTTTATTGGACCATAGATTAAATGCCGGATCAGTACAGGAGGGAGTGAATAAGTTATTAGACTTAACCAGGATCGGATGGAGGGTCTCTGCAGTCCCAAATGTTTTCTAAACTGAGGCCAAATTCTGAGCGCGATTATTTTATTTAAAGTTAAATTTTTGCTAACAAGGTTCAAGGCTGCTGAAATGACTGAGCCCAAATCACGTTGGCATGATGGAAGCTCCAGTTGCACCCAGTATGCTTCATCTGCGATTGGTTCATCGTCAGACCAGTGAATTAGTTTCTGGTAATAAAAAATAACGTTCGTCAGAACAAGTTGTCCTGAACACTTTGATCCGTGGAGGTGGGTCATGCTAATACGGCTGTGTTTGTTCGCTCAAATGGAAGAGACGATGGTTTGACCTGACCAGTCTTTTATTATCTGATCTCAGACACTGACTTTGATTAATTAAAAATCTTATCGGCCGGTTAAACCGTCCTCATGTTCATTCATCACGTAGCATTACGCAGATTTACAGGCTACAAATGTGTTGTACAGAGAAATAAATCATTCCAGTGCTAAATAACTTAGTAAGTTTAGATTAAACCTGGAAAGAACATGTTTGAAAAACAAGTTTTGTTTAATTCTGAAAATATCTGTTAAAATCTGCTCTGTCCAGGTGTGTCTGCAAACTGATGACGCTTCCTGCAGGTCAGGTTGTCATGGAAACGAGATGGAGATGACTTCATGATGTCGCTGGATGTTTTGGCCTTTGACACCTCGTGTCTGTCGTCTCCCGTCTCAGAGGAAGATTATTGCAGGGGACTTTAATGTGGACATTTTCCACTCAGACACCGGCCAATCAGAACGTGACTTTAATGTAGACATGTTGCAACGAAACCGGCCAATCAGAAAGCTTAACAGGTTCTGCAGGTTCCCAAAGACGACTTTAAAGCTTCTTTTTGTTGATTCTTTATTTTTCTTTATTTTATGTTCTGAAGAATTTTTTTTTAAACATTCCGTTTTTATAAGAAGCATTTTGTGAATAAAGTTTCTCACATGTCAGCAGAGGTTATAAATCACAACTTTGATCACAACATGATATAAAAAGAGTTAAAATGGACAAAGATTTAGCTGTATTTCGTTATACGACTGACTTAAGTGTGCATTCGCGTGCACGTGCCCTCAATCGTGCATGTGCTTCTTCTGCACGTGCATGAGCATGCATGCGCATTCTATGTACATGCATGTGATCAGGGTTGCGCATGCACGTGACCCGCATCGGAAATTTGACCATTCAAGCATGTTGAGTCCCAAACGTGCACGTAGAGGGTGTGCACGAACATTGCCACGTGCACAACCATCGGCGTGCACCCGCCATCATCCGTGCATGTGCTTCCTTGACTCCAGGGTCAAAGGGAAAGCCAAAACAAATGGACTGCCACTGGGCGATGTTCCTAAAACCCCCAACATTTTTGCGCGCTCCTAGTGTGCACGTGCATCCAAGGCTCATGCATGTGCACAAAAACAGTGTAAAGTCCCTCAAATCTTCGGCGCTCTGAGCATGTGCAGCCACTTCTGGTGCCTCGTGCACGAGATCCAGCAAGGGCTCATGCAAATAATTTTGGCGTGCGCACTTGCAAATGAGTGGTCTAAAAACAGAAATTTTCGGTGCGCTTCGCTGCACACGTGCATTTACAATGACTCGTGCGCTCGCCTGGACACTCATGAGCGCGCTCCTTACCCCGTGTTCACACCGGACGACTCCATTCGCGTACGCGCCTAGATTTCAACGCGCGAATGCTGGAAGTTTACTCGCTTCATTCAGGCGTTTTTTTCGCGTGAATGAAGCGTATTGTACGCGCGAATGGAGCGTATTGTACGCGCGAATGGAGCGTATTGTACGCGCGAATAAAACGCTTCATTCGCGCGTCAAGTTGAACATTCTAGAGAAAACAGTGGTTTGTCACGTAGTCATTCAGTTCAGTCAGATGAACATGGCAGATTCCGGTTATTTTGAGCGAGTTGCGGCATTCTACCTGCTTTGGAAGATGGAAAAGAGAAGACGCCGGCGTGTTTGGGTCCATCAGATTCTTCAGAGGCGCTCGGAGCTTGGTGAATTTCATCACCTGATTCAGGAGTTACGTCTGGATGACGGCCGCTTCCAGGGGTACTTCAGGCTCACCCGATCCCAGTTTGACGATCTGCTGGGGAGGATTGGTGCCCGTATATCCGTCCAGGATACCAACTACAGGCGCTCTATTTCAGCAGCAGAGCGCCTGTCCATCTGCCTTCGGTGAGTACTTGTAGCCCGACCTGTGCTGATTACTTTCAAGAGAGTTGGCTAAAGGACGATAGTTATCGATAAGCTAGCTAACGTAGCTCAATATATGAGTCCAAGTCTGCCTCCTCGCCTCCACCTCACAAGCTGATCAAATACAACATGCAACTGACAGCTGTCATGCAATTTTGATGCAATTTTGCGTCATTTATTTATTAAAAAACATGACGAGGTTTTCTTTACCTGTCAGCTGCTGCTGAATTCATGGTATTGGAGTGTCATCTAGTGACCAATTTTAGTACTGCACTAGGCTGATTAGTCAGATCAGACACAATGATAATATGATATTCATACAAACACACACACATATGTGTGTGTGTGTGTGTGTGTATATATATATATATATATATATATATATATATATATATATATATATATACTGTGTGTATATATATATAGATAGATAGATATATACTGTATATATACATATATGTATGTATATGTGTGTGTAATGTATGTGTGTGTATAAATACATGTGAGTAAACCATAAATACCCAAGTCAATGACTGATTAAAATGTATTAATAGAAGAGGATTGTACACAAAATAGATTACTTAATTTTCTGTCTTTTTTAAAACTTGTCTTTGTACAGATTTCTTGCCACGGGGAATTCCTACAGAAGCATCGCTGCCAGCTACCGTGTAGGTGTCTCCACAGTGTGCAGAATCATCCCTGTGGTCATCTCTGCAATCTGGGACTGCCTTGTGGAGGAGTTCATGGCGGTGCCCTCTACAGAGGAGTGGAGGATCATCGCTCAGGGCTTTGAGGAGAGGTGGAATTTTCCCCATTGCTGTGGAGCGCTGGACGGCAAGCATGTTGTTCTGAAGGCCCCCCCAAACTCAGGATCCCAGTTCTACAACTACAAGGGAACTTTCTCTTTAGTTCTTCTTGCAGTTGTGGATGCAAAGAAGTGCTTTCGGGTGATTGATGTTGGGGGATACGGGAGGACCAGCGATGGAGGGATACTTCACAGCTCCGCCTTTGGACAGGCCCTCAGGTCTGGGACCCTCCAACTCCCTGCTGACCGGCCATTGCCAGGAGCTGATGAGCAAGGACCGGTGCCATACATCTTTGTGGCAGATGAGGCCTTCCCTCTGAGGAGAAACCTGCTGAGGCCGTTCCCTGGGTGTGTCCTGCCAGCTGAGAGACGGGCCTTCAACTACCGGCTGTCGAGGGCTCGGATGGTCGTGGAGTGCGCCTTTGGGATCCTGTCCTCACAGTGGAGGATGTACAGGCGTCCCATGGAGGTCCATCCTGAGGTGGCAGAGAAGTGTGTGAAGGCTACCTGTGTCCTCCACAACTACATGAGGAGTACAGCTGAGACGTCTGAAGGCGGGCTGCTGAGCATGGCCGAAGATGTGGAGCCACTGCCGGGGCTTGGAAGAGTCGCAGCCAACTACTCCAGCAGGGAGGCCATCACCGTGAGAGACACCTTCATGGAGTACTTTGCCGCTGAGGGAGCCATCACAGGGCAGCCTACGATCTAGGCTCACAGCCACACCAAAACGGCTCTTTTAAGAGCCACCCATATATCACCATAAGAGCAAATGTTCATTTATTAATTCTCTATTAGTGTTTTTAAATGTATGAGGCTTTATGCACATCTCCAGTACTTCCTGAACTTAATACTGCACCTTTGTGTCCTGCACATGATTGGATGAACTGATTAATCCAGGTGTGTCTGACCATTTGCTAAGGTCAGACACAACTGGATTAATCAGTTCATCCAGTCATGTGCAGGACACAAAGGTGCAGTATTAAGTTCAGGAAATACTGGAGATGTGCATATTTTTTACTTCACACTCTAGCTTTTTTCTGCAGATCTCTACATCAACCAAGAGGGTCCTCCCTGCTGTTCATTCCTGCAGACCACATGATCATCCAGTCACTGAAATACCAGACAGTGGGTTTCTTCCTCTGGACACCAGCGGGTCTCTTCTTGCTGCTCATCGGTGCTCTGTGCTATGATACTTTTTGGTCATCACAATACAAATAAAGTGAATTACATTGAAAAGAACTCAGCTAAAGCATATTCATTATTATTATTTTTTATTTAC
This sequence comes from Atherinomorus stipes, assembly GCA_023101725.1. Classification (NCBI taxonomy): domain Eukaryota; kingdom Metazoa; phylum Chordata; class Actinopteri; order Atheriniformes; family Atherinidae; genus Atherinomorus; species Atherinomorus stipes. Next base: position 45,407 of record JALJCO010013310.1, on the reverse strand, counting down.
AAAAACATGTATATAGATAAATGAAAAAAATGGTAAAAAAAAAAAAAAACAAAACAAAAAAACAAACAGAAAAAACTAAACATAAAATTAATATAGGAGCTGGCTTGGAGGAAAAGGAGGAGGGAGGAGAGAAGGAAGGAGACAACCTGGTTCATCCCATGGAGAGATTACCGTCTGACTGGAAGGAACTTGGAGGGGAAAAACCCCTATTCAGTTGGCTCCAATGGTATCAAATTGAGGGACACTGTGCTGGCCTCGTAAATTAGTTTGTGAATTTGGAATTTCACAAATTCCTTCCGGTCAGGCGGCAATCTCTCCATGGCAGGAAGAAGGCTTTTAAAAAAATGTTCGTCCTCTGTGAGAGGAGGAGGGGGCGGCGGCACGGTGAACTGAGGTGGCTTTCTCAGGACCTCCAGGAGCTGCCTCTCCACCTCTGAGGATGTTCTCCTGGAGCGTGGCTGGTGTCTGCTGCGGGCCACTGTGTGTACAAGAAATTACATATTAATGCATATTTTGACTGCAAAAGCCTATTTTCAAGAAGCATAATTTTAGAACATATTATTATTGTTATTAATAATAATAATATCATGCCTATTATACAGTATCACATAGTCTTGATTGGTTGATCTACCCTTCTATAAACTGTTTTCAAAATATTGTTTTTTATTAACTGCTGGTAACAGTTGTAGTCAAAGCTCTTGATGCCGAACGTACCCCTGGGGACAGCGTCAGAGGTGGATGGGCCGAAGGCGTCAGAGGTAGACGTCCCCTCAGATTCAGAGGAGGGCAAGGGAGAATGAGGCAACTCACCCTCATTTTCCTCTTGCTCTGTGAAGAAAAATATGGAAAAATATTCATCTACATCACACATTATCATCGTTAGCAAACACACATCAGGAACAACAGGCCAGGCTTTAAATGCTCCTGAAAAGAAAAAAGCCAAGAATTAACACACTGCAGAGGATGCTCTTCTGGTCTCTGCTTCTCCAGTCCTCCTTTGGCACATGTTCATCTCAGCATGGCACAATGTCATTGCAGCATTTGATAAAACACGTCTGCTTATTATCAATTAAATCCCACTTTAAATATAAGTCTTGACCCATTTAAAGCAAAATGAGGGATGAAAAATGGGCTTCATGCACAGCTCCAGTACTTCCTGAACTTAACACTGCACCTTTGTTTCTTGTCTGTCATGACTGGATGAACTGATGAAACCAGGTGTATCTGGCCATCTACTGAGGTCAGACACACGTATTGATCAGTTTATCCAGAAATGAAAGGCTGGACACAAAGTAGTACAGTTCAGGAAGAAGTGGAGCTGCGCATTAAGTCCATTCTCCACGATATGACATTATGTTATATAACTATATAGTAGATTTGAATTATACAAAAGCTGATTATCATATCAATGATCCTTATCATCCCTCCTATGTTGAGTGTGCTGTCAACAAACCTTCCTCTGTCTGCCCTGCCGCTGTCTCCTCACCACTGTACACGGGGTCCTGATCCTCGACCCCCAGCGACCAGTTGCTGGAGGTCGGCCGCGGTGTGACGAAGGGGTCGAGGAAAGACAGGACCGCCGTGTACTTCCACCTCTTGTCAGGTCCTGCCGCAGCCCCACTCCTCCTCTCCGTCTCCTTCCTCCTCTCCTTGAGGTACGTGTCCCTCAGACTCTTCCATTTTTTCCGGCAGAAGTCATCTGATCAAACATACGTGTGAATGACCGGCTAACTAGCTAGTGCTAGCTATGTGGGTGATGGATCTAAATGGCTCACCGAAAACTAACTGAAAATAATAAAAAAAATAATGGTACAACTTCACTTACCAGGAAGTCCAGTTTCCTCGCTGACTTTCCTCCAAGCCAGCTCCTTCTTGTTTCGGTGCTTGTAGTCCTTGTGTGTGGTGTTGTACAAGCAGGGAAACCCGCAGACCGCCACAATTAATTTTTCCTCCATTTTGAATGTGATGACGCTTGTATTGTTCGCGCGTCAAAAACGCTTGAGTTCAATTTTTTCAACTCGAGCGAATAGGCAAAATACGCTCTATTCGCGCGAATAGGACGCCTCATTCGCGCGAGTAAAACGCCTCATTCGCGCGAGTTAGACGCGCGTTTGGGGCTCATCGCGCCGCGAATTCGCGTGAAACGCGCCGCGCCAAGCAAAGGCGCGTCAATTCGCGCCTACACATTGACTTAACATGTAATTCATTCGCGCGAATGATTTTATTCGCGTCCGGTGTGAACACGGGGTTAGGCTCTAGCGCGTGTGCACGTGCATTCCGAAGCACTTGGGACATGTAGAAATGCAACGTGCGTGCACAGAGCGGAAATTTCAACGATTTTCACTCTTCCCACGCACAGGCACACGCCCAGGGCCACATGCACCAGGGAGCCCGCACACGAGTCCTGAGCGCATGCACGAGACACTAGAAGTGCATGTGCACGCGCTGAGCCCGCCAGAAAATTTCAAGGTGTTTGCTGTTCTTGTACACGTGCACGCACCCAGGGAGCGCACGCAACAGCCCTGAGCATGTGCAAGAGTCACTAGAAGTTTGCATGCACAAGCTTTGATGCGTGTACGTGCACGGTCATATTTTGTCACCCGTCCAATTGCAGCCCCTTTACACTGTTTTTTGTCATTCCACTATCTTTCAGCCATGTGCTCCTGGAAGCACGTGCATGGCTCCGGGTACGTCCAGGAGCATGTGCACGCACACACCTACACCCATGCACGAGATCAGACCTCTATGTGCACGTTTAGGACCCAAAGTGCTCCAACGGAATCAAATGGGGTCGAGGGGCCAACTCCTCTTCGCATTGACCCCCGAAAACACTCTCCCGTGCCTTCCTGGGACATCCCTGGAAAAAGCTGTCTAAAAGAGCTCAAACAAGGGCAGGAGGTCGGCACAGAGCCACCCATTCACCTCTGCCGAGGGGGGCCTCGTCTGAGTACGTCGACCAAAAATGCATCAAGGGCGACTTTGGACCCCGCAGCTGCATCGGGCTCAAAAAGTAGGCCCTCCCAGTGTCCCCGGGCGCGTTTGGGGCCTTCATCAGGCCTTAAAACAGTCAGGAGTTGGAGGACCAACTCGTGGACGATTCCGTGAGGGCAGCCGTACGGGGGACCTGCAGTGGATGGAATCCACTTTCGTGGACACGGTGGAACGCCGGGGGCCCCCACTGGACATATGGGTGAAGTACGAGGGTTGGCGTATGTACGGAAAAGGGATTGTCCTTGTAAGAAAAACGGCTACCCGTGTCTATTGGCAGACAATGATGACGTCAATCCAATAACGGGTCACGTGAGAGAATAAGAAGATGATTATTATTATATTATGATCATTATTAGATTTTGATAAGTATCATTCTGTATTCTCCTGGGATAAATAAAATTTTTCATTTCATTTCATTCAAGGTTTAAATGAAACGATTCAGAATGGAAGTGAACTGGTGATGTTTCCAACCTCATCAGTCCACCAGCAGAACTTCACCTACAGAGACTCTAAAGGAAAGTTTCTCTGTTCATGGAGCTTCTTTAGAGAAACCGTCAGACTGATGGACGGACAGGACAGATGATCAGAGGAGACGAGTTTTTACCACCTTGATGATAACCAGGATTGAAGAACGGGAAGAGTTTGTCAGTGAAGCAGCAGCTGGTAAAGCAGAAGATCAGAGCTGCAGCATCTACATCATAGAAGGAGACCAGACCCTCCTCATAGTCCACAAACACCCCCACCTTCTCAGGAACAGACGGGAGATAGAGACAGACTTCAGGGTCATCATAAGCAATGTACTCATTTCCATTCATCAGCCCTACAGTCCAGAAACCATCCTGAGGTCTTAGTGAGACCTCAGGATGGTTTCTAGTTGTCGTCGAAAACATAGACCTTATTTGGATTTCGACATCAAAGAGAGACGGGAGGAGACACAGTCTGATCTTCCCCTTCCTGGTGATGGACTCTCTGGCGACTCCTAAAAACCATTCAGTTTTTCCTTCAACCTGAACCTCAAAGTAAAATCTGCCTGAAGAGAAACTCTGACTTCCTAAAACACATGGAGACACAGAAAATCTCTCTGGATTATCTGGAAGTTTCTTCCTCACGTCACCATGGTAAACTTGTTTTCCATCCTCAGACAGAACCAGGAATGGATTCGCTGTATCAGGATCCAGAGTAACATCCACTGCATCCTGCTGGACCTTCTTCAGCTCAGCCTCCATCATCATCTTCATCTGTTTCCTGACTGTCTCCTCCAGCTGAGACACAGCTCTCATCACAGTCCCCTTATATGATGGAGGACGGACTCGGACCTCCGTCCAGTCCTTGGTGGGTGGAGCATCTTTCAGGGAGCAGAAGCTCTGGAGGAGGTGGAGGTGGTCTTCAGAGCGTGAGAGCTGCTCCAGCTCAGAGCTCCTCTTCCTCAGCTCAGAGATTTCCTGTTCCAGATCTTTGATGAAGTCTTCAGCCTGTCTCTCTGCAGTTCTCTGCTTGTCCTGGATGTCCTCCATGAGCTCCTCCAGGCGTCTCTGAACAGCCTCCATCAGAGCAGTGAAGACCTGAACAGCTTCTGCTGTCTCTCTGTCTGCAGCATCTTTGCTGATCTTCACCGACTCTTTCAGCTCCTCAATCTTCCGTCGTCTCTTCTGGATCATCTGCTGGGTTTCAGCCTCCATCTTCTCCAGCTCTGCCTTCTTTCCTTCATATTCTTCTCTCAGAGGAACAAACTCATGAGTCTTGTGGTCTAAAACAGGGCAGAGCGAGCAGACATATGTCTGGTCGGTCTGACAGAACAGCTCCAGAGGTTTATCGTGCTTCCTGCACATCCTGTCCTCCAGCTTCTCCACAGGCTCCATCAGCTGATGTCCTCTCAGAGCTGGACGTGTGCGATGAGGCTCCAGGTGTCTCTGACAGTAGGAGGTCAGACACACCAGGCAGGACTTCAGGGCCTTCAGTCTGGTTCCAGTGCAGACGTCACAGAGAACTTCTCCTGGTTCGGCAGCTTGTTGCTCTGAGCTGCTGCTGCTGGATTCCTGCTGAGCTCCACGTCTGAACTCATCAACCATCTCTCTGATGAAGGTGTTCACCTTCAGCTGAGGTCTGGAGAGAAAAGTCTCATTACACAAGGGACACTTGTAGAGAAGCTGATCGTCCCAGTGCTGAGTGATGCAGGTTTTACAGAAGTTGTGTCCACATGGTGTAGAGACTGGATCAGTGAACACATCCAGACAGATGGAGCACAGAAACCGATCCTCAGATCTCTGGTTGCTGCCGGCAGACATGTTGGACTCTGAGGACAAGAGGAAGACATGAAAATGAACATTTTAGGGAGGTTAGTTCATGAAAACAAAAGATTCGTTACAGAAACCAACAGATTGCTGCAGGAGGCGGTGGACAACAGTGGAAAGGAAAACCTCTTGCAGACCCCCACTTAGGGACCATCTGCCTCGACCAGTGGGGGTCAAATAATTGAAACGGTGTCTAAAAATAATGGTAAAGTCAAATGCCAAATGGCTATTGGGTGCAAGGGGGTGCCACGGGATCCAACTCTGTGCCATGGGGTGCCACAATGTGCTAGGGGGTGTCACTGGGTGCCACTAGGTGCCACAGGGTACCATGGGGTTTCCCTAGGTTCCAGGGGGTTCCCTAGGGTGCCACGGGGTGCAAAAGGGTTTCACTAGTTGCCAGGTGGTGCTACTGTGTGCCACTCTGTGCCAGGGGGTGATACAGTGCACCATAGGGTTTGACTAGGTACCTGGAGATGCAACTGGGTGCAAATAGGCATCTCTACATTAGGGATGTAACGATTACCGGTGAAATGGTTAACTGTGATAAAATTAACAACGATTAGTAATACTGTTTCCAAATTTAATTATCGTTAAAACCGTGACTGATTACTGCACTTTGAAAAACTCCCCAGTGATGCTGCTCATTGGCTGGAAAAGCAGCAGCAGTCACAGTTTATAATGTTAAATTTATGAAAACATGGCAGTAGGCCAGAAAGGCACCCAATTCCCCCCCCCCCCTCAAAAAGGACAAAGTGGACATTTAGACCCATTTTGGATATATTTAAAGTTGCCGGGGGTATTTCAATAATACCGTGCTGAAACTCCTGTGACGTGGCTTTGTAATAAGTACTATTATACTTATTACATGTATTGTATATGTATATATTACTAATATGTATAAGATAAGATAAGAAAATCTTTATTGTCCCCGAGGGGCAATTTGTTTTGCAGCTGTATCAAATCAAATCAAGCTTTATTTATAAAGCACTTTTCATACCATTAAAAAGCAACACAAAGTGCTTGACATAGTAAAAACAAAATGTGAATTCAAATAAAAACAAGCCTTGACACATCCAGATTCAACACAAAACACACACATGCACACACCCAACCCCCTCCCAATTCCACACCTAACTACAAACCCCCAACTCCTCTCTTCTAAGTGAACAGGTATAAAAACAGTAACTGTAAAAACCATCTGGCATGACGCTGCTGTGAGGAAACGATATCTTGGGGATCCATTCGCACCAGGAGCCAGCCCCCCCTAGCCACATAAGGCCCAGCTGCAGGGACCCCCAGATCATGACAGGCCAGGGTCCACACCACAGCCGCAGGGCTGCAGTGCAGGACCCCAGACACCAAGAAAAGGGCATCCACCACAGCCGTTACCCCCCCAGACTGAGCAGGCAAAACTCCTGGAGCGAAGGATCCCCATGAGGAAACACGGGGGGAAGTTAAAATTTTTAGAGTTAAACCAAAAATAAATAGATAAATAAATAAATCAAATAAAAGCTAGATTATAAAATACACATAAAAGGAATTAATACAAATAGAATCAATTTGAATATCGTAAAACCAAAGTTAAAAATAAATAAATAGATAAAAAGAAAAGAAAAGAAAAGAAAAGAATCATATAAAAATGAGATAAAATTCAATTAAAAGCTAAGTTAAAAAGGTCTTGAGCCTCTTCTTAAAAACATCAACAGTCTCTGCAGCCCTGAGGTTCTCTGGCAGGCTGTTCCACAAACGAGGTCCATAATGGTGGAATGAGGCCTCACCGTGAGTTTTAGTTCTCACTCTAGGAACAATTAAAAGGCCGGTGCCAGAGGACCTCAGGGTCCGCGAGGGTTCATAGTTTAAAAGCAGGTCTGATAAATAAGAGGGCCCAAGACCATGAAGACATTTATAAACCACTAAGAGAACCTTAAAGGAGCTGTATCATGCTTTTCAAATGTTCCAAAAGTCAAATACAGGCATTTATAAGCTAGATATGTTCCCATCGTTACTATAGAAACTAATTTGGTGTTAAATATTAGTTTTTCGATGCATCTAATTTCCAACACGGAAGTAAGATGGCTGACTGTCCTGAACCGCGGAGCTCTCGACCAATTGCAGCATGTTTTACGCCCATTTCATGACGTCGCCCCGGAAGAGACACTTATTCTGAAGGGTCACAGAATTGTCTGTAGCACCGGCACCGGCAGCTCTCATGTGGATGTTAGTAGTAAACATTGATGGATAATTACTCCGATCGACGGGATAAAACAGAGCAGCCTGTTATGGAGCTGTATGCGCTCGACCCAGAGTCTGATATGGAGTTTGAAGTATACGCAGTACCACAGAAGTACCACAGAGACCCCCGACAAATAAGTAATTTAGCGAACAAATCATAGGCTAACAGTTAGCATTGAGCTGAGAGATGTGCTGACTCACCAGTGTTGTTGTCTGTCCATGCGTGTTTTTATAGTAGGAACTGCGTCAGGTTTCAGAAGTAATCCCAGAGAAAATAACACTTTACTGCCCGAGATTCATGAAGTTGTCAGGAGTGAAGTTCACACACAAAGTTGAGGGTTTTTTTTTCCCTGCTCCTGAAGTTATAATCCAACCACTTCTGGCAAGTCGATTCATCCAGTACAACAAATAAACTCCCGCGCTGAACATAACCACGCTGAACGTAACTGCATTTTCCCAACTTGCTGTCCTCTAGAGCTTAAAAAAAAGAAAAAAAAGGAAGAAAATTCTCCTGAACTCTGGAGCAAACGTCTGTTAGCTGATGGCTGCTTTTCTCTGAGGAAATCTTCCTGCAGGTGTTAGTTCCTTCCTCAGAGAGTGTGTATAGGATTCTCTGAGTTTCTGTTCAACAGAGGGCGTCTTGCTACGATACTGAGCGTGCGCATTTGGACTTTCGTGATTGGTGCCACGTTCATACGTAACGGGGTGGGTAGTCAGCCGTTTGCAGGGAGGTAGCGCTTGGTTTAAATATTCATGTAGATTACTCAAATATGCATGAATGAAGAAAAATAACGATTTAAATCATTTCTCGATAAGGAAATAACACACTGACATGCTGAAAAGCTCTTAAAAGTCCATTTTTCATGATAGGGCTCCTTTAAAGTCGATCCTGAAATGCACGGGGAGCCGATGCAGCGATTTTGTAGTCCATACATACACAAAAACGAGCAAACAACAAGAAAGAAAGAAAAAAAACAAAAAAAAAATACTAACTTGTGGATTACATTACATCATGGACAGTGAGATACAGATATATATATACGTACATACATATGTATATCTATGTACACATACATATACATACACATTCATGTACATAAAAAGTAAGTATAAGTATAACACCATGTAATTGTATAATACTTTAATATTTTACCTTCCTTCCAGGCTAGACTGCACTAACAACCTTAAAATCAGCTTTGCTGGATGACGTGTTCATGAAATCTCTTTATGAAGCTCTTGTGTGAGCATTTCAGTAGTTACACACTAAAACAATATTTATCTGCATTTGGTCTCTGTTGAATGACCCCGAAGCAAATGGGCTGCGTCAGTTCGAATAGAAGAGATGCTCCCTGTAACTGGGGCACACTCCGAAAAAGAAAGTAAATACGGAACAGAAACGGGGGGGGGGGATATGCGGTATGCATTTTCATCTGAATCTGGATAATAGAGCGCAATATGAACTGAAATTGTAATTTACAACAGGGACAAGCATTATTTATGTGTGTTTGTATATTTACACGAGTGCTACACACAGTTGGGAGCATGTGTAGAGTTTGTTAGTAGCTACGAACAGATCAGAACTACTAACATGTTGATGAATGCCAGATTCACGTAAATTTACGTCTACTAACAGTTTACACACAAATTTGCTCTGCTCACGTTTCATGAATGAGACCCGATGCTTTTATGTACACGCACTTTTATTCCATTGTACGTATCCTTATCAGATCAGTCCGTTAGTATTTCCTGCAGTCTCCAGAGAATAGGTATTAGAGAGTAATAACTCTCTTGTTTAATTAGAAACGCCGTCTCTTCATTATTCTATTAGGCCTTGTTGTGTAGTGTGAACTTGACTTTAACCTTTTCTTAACTTTTTCATTTGTTGTTAAGCTTGTAGGCCTGAATCAGAAATGAAAACTCAGCTGGCCCAGCTACACGTCCTCTTTCCTAAGATAGGATTACACACACACGCCTGCACTTCCTGCAAGGGTGTCAGCTGCAGGGTTGAAAGCTAACTAAGAGTTAAATCCTTATTAGGAAAAACCAAAGTAACAACTAGTCTTTAATGTGTACTATTTCCAATTGGCTTGAAGATTACCTTTTTAAGGATGTCTGTCCCGCATTTAGGTGGGGCTACAACAGAGGTAGAAAACATGATGATGCTGGTTTCTGGGAGCTTCTCTAGGAGGCTCAAGGTCAGGACTTAGAGGCCTTCTGGCTGAATATGAGATAAGATCAGATACAGAACCATACAACTGGTTTTCTTTTTATTCTTTTTCTTTCCTCGCCTTCTGGGAGTGATGCTTTAGTACTATTTTGTGTTTACTTGTATTTTGCTTGCTTTAATAAAAGATCTTAGTTAAGAGTTACGTTGCCGCTCGACACACTGATGAGACAAGAATACTTCCTTTAATATTTCCCGTTAGAGGTGAGTATGATTTTGGTCCATGTTTAAACAGAGACTGCTGTGAGCGGAGAACAGTTACCGTTATATACTGATAAAGTATTTACAGGTCTGCTTCTGGTAAGACCTGGATTTACGACCTCCTGAACTTAATAACGGATGAACTTAGAAGGCTGTAGGGGCGCCTCTGGAATGAGGCTGTGCAGCGTTTTCTTGTTGTGATCGTCGGAGCATTCATAGCAGCCAGCTGGGAGTTACTTTTCACAAGTAAGCCTGGACATCAATATAAGTTGTATTTAGGGGTTAAAATGTTCAATAATCTGTCCACCAGTGACATCATGCTCAGCTAATCAGCCTCACTCACGTTTCATGCTCGCTGTTAAAGTCATGTCATGTAAACATCTATGAAACTTTATAAATCACACATTAAATAATAGATTACAGCTGATATATTCAATCAATATTATATAAAAAAGTGTCTTCTGGAGGATCTGAGGGAGAAGAAACTCATAAATGAAGAACTTAAGAGTTAAATTTAATATTTCTATTTTATTACAATTTATATTGTGGTTTATTTTACTGATATTTTAGTGTGTATGTGCTGTGCACATATTGTACATATGTAGAAACTCATTTTACCACGCTGCACCATTTCGGCCACAGGACGTGATTCCAGCTTGGAATTTCATTATGTGCAATAACCCGGTCATGTGCAATAATAATAATTATTATTGAGGAGCACTGTAAACACTGCCTATTGTACATACTGAGATTTATCTCATTTTTATTATTATATATTAGTATTCTTAGGATTTATTTCTTGTATAAAGATCATATAGGAAGGGTTGCAATTTTACTTTTTTATTTGAGTTTGTTTAATTTTGTTTTTACTTTTGAACTTTATTTTTTAATTTCAACTAGTCTTACTCTCTCTACATCTGTAAATCGGAGCAATGCAGGAAAATAAACCCCCACAAGAAGACATTACACTATTTATGAAAATGATTGGTTAGGCCAATATTTTGTAATTTAACTTGTATTATTTTTTAAATAGTTGATTATAAATATAAAAATGTTATTTTATTAAAATAAAATGATCAACTTTATAATACAATTATAATATCAGCTACTTAAGCTGTATTCTATCTCCACGAGGATCAGTGAAGATTATTGAATCCAAAATGGTGGATGCGCATGGGGGAAATGTTGCAATGGAGTGTTGTGTTGAGTGTCGCCTCTTCTTTGGTGCCGCCATATATCAATCCATACAGGAAGTCTAATGCGGAAGTTAGTTAAACACCGCCAACAGTATCTATCTGCAGCTTGCAAACAGATGTGTATGGTGTAGTCGGGGGGTTAGGGTTAGGGGAAGGGTCAGGGGTAGATTTTAGTAAGTTACATAAAAATGAAACTTCCGGCGTGGATTGATATATGGCGGCGTACCGTGACTGCAGTCGGATCCCTCTCCTTTTCGATGTAACTAGCATCCTGTATCACAGCAGTATGTCTGAGTTCTGCAACAGAGAAAAGTTGATGAATAATCCGTTTACTTCTGCTCGTTTGCAGTCAGAGAGCAAACTTATATGGTGCAGTCTGGACGACAAAGCCCCTCCCTTCAGCAACAACGGCCTGTTATGTGTGAGCCACCACCCGACTCAAAGCGTGGATAAAGTTAGGGAGTTAGTCCCGGAGCTACTTCGGCCCCGGAGGAAACAGTTCTCCCCTGTCTCCCACGGTCAGGAAGAGGAGCAGGAATGGTTAACAACGGTAAATACGATCAGCTGGACTCACCAGAATCTCAGTCGTTGTTGTAGAACAGATGAACTCAGATTATTCTCCTTCAGACAGATGAGATCTGCTTCGACTGCAGCTCTGATCTGATAAACTTTCACTTTCATTTCTGGGAAATGGTTAGGAAACTCGTCTCATGCTCCTCCTCCTCCTGGTTCTGTTTGTTTCCTCCTTCATGGCTATTTTCATCTACATTAACATGACAAACTCAAAACACATGAGATCTTTTCCTGATTCTGACTTTGTTTCCACTGTGTTTCCCATCATCAGACAGGACCAGTTCTGGATTCGCTGTATCAGGATCCAGAGTAACATCCCTACAGGTATCCAGGTAACAACATACCTTTTTAACTTAGCTTTTTGATTTTATTTCATTTTACTTATTTTACTTTATCATTTATTTATTTTTTATGTTATCTTTAAGTTATTTTAGATGTTATTGACTTGTTTAGCACATAATTTTATGAATACCTATTTATTTGTCTATGTTGCTCTTATCTGCTCACTTGTTTTATCTGTTTTAACATTTTAACACCAGTGTTTCCTCATGGGGATCCTTCACTCTGGGAGCTTTGCCTACATGGTCTGGAGGGAGCTGGTGGGGGGCTGCCCTTGTCCTGGTGGCTGGGGCCCCGCACTGCAGCCCTATCACTGTGGTGTGGACCCCGGCCTGCCCTGATCTGGTTGGCTCCTGCAGGGGCGCCCTCTAGGACCGTGTCTGGCTCCTGGAGTGAACGGATCCCCAAGATATCGCTTCCTCACAGTAGGTCAAGCCAGATGTTTATTAGTCTTAGTGTGGGTGGGTGTGGGGTGTGTGTGCAAATGTTTATAGTTTTGTGTGCTGTGTTTTGTGCTTGGGTGTGTGAAGGGCTGTTTTTATTTTAAAAATGTGTTTGTTTTTATTTTCTTGAAAAGCACTTTGGGTTGCCTTTGGCAGGAAAAGCGCTTTATAAATAAAGTTTGAACATCCACTGCATCCTGCCGGACCTTCTTCAGTACAGCTTCCATCATCTTCTTCATCTGTTTCCCAAGTGTCTCGTCCATCTGAGACACAGCTCTCACCACAGTCCCCTCATATGATGGAGGACGGACTCTGACCTGAGATAGATCCTATCTCAGGATCGGGTCTCTGCATTTTGCAGATGATGTGGTTCTGTTGGCATCATCGGGCCGTGACCTCCAACTCTCGCTGGAGCGATTCACAGCCAAGTGTGAAGCAGCTGGGATGAGAATCAGACCTCTAAATCCAAGACCCAGAAAGCCGGAATAGGGGGGAGTGTCCTCTCCGGGTCGGGTTGAGGTCCTGCCCCAGGTGGAGGAGTTCAAATATCTCGAGGTTTTGTTCACAAGTGAGAGAAAAATGGGGTGGGAGATGGACAGATGGATCGATGTGGCGTCTGCAGTGATGAGGACTCTGCATCGGTCTGTTGTGGTGAAGAAAAAGAAGCCGAGCCAGCAGGAGAAGCTCTCAATTTACTGGTCAATATATGTTCCTACCCTCACCTGTGGTCACCAGGTGTGGGTTGTGAGCGAAAGAACAAGATCGAGAACAAGAGATAGGGCGGGGCGCTCGGTCATCCGGGAGGGACTTAAAGTAGAGCCGCTGCTCCTCCACATCCAGAGGAGCCAGATGAGGAGGCTCGGGCATCGTCCCATCCCGGACAAGACCCCAGGTAAGAGCCAGGACACGTAGGAGGGGCTACGTTTCTCTGCTCGCCTGGAAACGTGGAAACGCCTCTGGATCCCCCCAGATGAGCTGGAGGATGTGGCCAACAGAGGGAAGTCTGGGCTTCCCTGCTTAGGCAGCTCCCCCTCTGAGACCCGACCCCAGCTAAGTGGGGATGGATGGATGGATGGATGGATGGATGGATGGATGGATGGATGGATGGATGGATGGATGGATAAATGACATCTGCAAAGTTTCAAATATTTGAAACATGTATCTTTTGCTGATGACACCACTATTATCCTTTCAAATGTTTACAGAGGCTAATGGAGAAGGTGACAGTGGAAGCAGGTAAACTGAAATATGGTTCGATGTCAATAAGTTTTCTTTGAATTTGTATAAAACTAAATTTATGGCTTCTAGAAATGGCAAACTCGTTTAACAACAGAGGTAGTTCTGATAACAGAAAGGGCTGACTTACAAAGAGCACGTGAAAATACCTTCTTGGTGTTAATTATTGATCATAAGTTCAGCTGGAAACCACAAGTGAACCAAGTCAGATCTAAAATTTGCAGAAGCGTTGGAGTACTGGGTAAAGTTAAATGTTTCCTTAACTTCAGGTCCATGAAGACTCTGTACTGTTCGCTGATCTGACCTTATCTAACTCACTGTGTGGAAATCTGGCTAATGCACGCAAAGCCACACTGCAGACAGTTTGAACAGTTCAGAAAAGAGCAAAACCAACGGTGGCCTTCATGATCACACCCATTTATTATTTAATAAAAGCACACAAATTCATGGACTTGGTGGATCAGAGCAGCTGGACTATAAAGCCAGAAAATCACACTTCCTCCCAATATTCAATCAATGTTCAGAGACAGAGAGGGGGGGGGGTACAACCTGAGAGGCCAACACACCAGGAAACAAGCCAGCTGTGATGCAGTTATGAAAAGTCGGTGCACATCTGTCGGTGGGAAGTTATGGGATGCATTACCAGAAGAATTAAAACAGCGAGAATGTGTTTAATTAAAAACAGGTTGTAAAGAAATGATGGTAGATAAATAAGACTTGTTCCCGGGTAACTGAATGATGTCTGGGTGTATTATTGATTACTAGAATTGCTATTGTCATTCAGCTGGACTCACCAGAATCTCAGTGGTTGTTGAGGAAGAACAGATGAACTCAGATCATTTTCCTTCAGACAGAAACACGGAGATTTGCTTCGACTGCAGCTCTGATCTGATCTGATGAACCATTAATTTCATTTGAGGGAAATGAAAACTCGTCTCATGTTGCTCCACCTCTTCCTGCACCTGTTTATCAGGTGGAACCTTTGGAGCCGTTTGCTACAGGTCAGAGACGCCCCGTCACCATTTCTAAAACCCGCTTTGATGCCGTGGCCTTTGATCCAGCATGAGACTCTTGTTTCATTGTTTTACTGCTTTTTATTGTTTCTATTTTACATTTTGCTTCTGTGTTCAGCACTTTTTCAACTCTCTATAAAACAGATTAGTTGAGGTGAGTAACCTGCTTTCAGACCTCTTATCAGACTTCGTGCTGGATACTGATAAACTCTTTGTAGTGGCTGATTTTAAAGGTCCCGTATTTCGCAGAATTCACTTTCTAAACAGTCATGTGTGTCTTGGAGCATGTGTACGAGGCCCAAAAATAAGAAAGATGTTTCACCGCTTCCTTACTGCCTTGCTCCGCTTCTTAGCAAATGTCTGTCCAACAGGTGTCTCTGAAAGCTTTCCCCGTGTGACGTCCAACAGGGAAATAATCACTCCCCACTCAGTGAGTACTGCCATTGTCCTGCAGTTGTTGCTGCTGAAGGTGGCCGAACCAGTTTTCAGGTTTAGGGGGCAATCACTTTTTCACACAGGGCCATGGAGGTTTGGATTTTACCCCCGTTACTAATAAAAATCTTCATTTAAAACCTGCATTTTGTGTTTACTTGTGCTATCTTTGTCTAAATAAGACAAGTAGAACTCTACTCTGTAAAACTCCACAGCTGATCCAGGTGAGTATGCAGGAGCCGACCCAGAAAACCTTTTATGTGTGCGGGGTAGAACAATGGGTTCTAGCCACAGACTGTCACTGTCCTCTGCCTCCTTAAAGACAGCCTCAAAGTGTTTCTGTTGGACTTCAAGCTGTCTTGGACCAGGGAGACTGCAGAGAGCATGCCTTCCACTGTCTGAGTTTAGAGCTTCCAGTTCACTGATCACATCTAAAGCAAGCAGAAGTCCCAGTACAACATGACCCTGTTGCAGTCCAACACGTAAGCTCCGCTACTCACAATGACTTCCAGGCATCTCATCTCATCGCTCGGCACCGTCTCTACAGTCCACCTTGTGGGACATAAAGATGATTGACAGGCTGGACCTTCCCCTTCAGCTGCAGCAACGGCTTTAAACTTCTCTTTCATCTGACCAGACTGCCCAAAAAACGTTCCAAGGTCACGTATGTGACAGTGTGGGGTCCTGTCACGATGCCTCCGATAGATCATGCGCCCTGGCTACTTGGTCACAGGGATGTCCCTTTAGCTGACTGATTAACGAGCATGGCTTTCACCCGGGAGTCTGGGATCAAATCCCGCCCGGGCCCTCCGTTGGTACCTTGCCACATATACATTCAAGTGCATTTCGTACGACACACGAGGCTGCGCTAGCTTGTTGTGGAAGTAAAATGACACAGTGTGCTCCGCAGTGTATTTATGGTGCTGGCTGAATATTAGCCTGTGCACCTGAGTACTTTCCAGCCATATTCAGAGCTCCATCATATGTCTGACCTCTTAGGCCCAATGACGGCAAATTCAGCCTCAGCAGAACGTCTGAAATGATTCTGGCCAGGTTTCCACCTGTTGTAGAGGTTGCTTCAGACAACCCTGAAGTCTTCATGCCCCATCATATCAGAGTCAACATATCGAAGGCACGTCGCCTCCTGCTCAACACCAGCGACATCCCTTGTGCCATCCATGATAATGGACGACTGCAACACCAGTAAGAACGGATCTCATCCTCAATTTTCCAGATAATTCATGAACTCATCAAATTCATCCGCTCGTTTGGGCCAGTCCCAAGAGGTGTGCACCCCCTCTTTGGCGATGGATCATCTTCAGCTTTGTGTTTCAGAAGCTGGTTTAGGTTACCTTCATGATGCTCACGCCCTCTAAAGGCCAGCCCCCGCCTTGCCAGAAACATTTCCGCCACTTTTCTCCAGTTTTTAAATCCAGTATTGACAAATGCTGGATCTGAACTCTTGGCTCGTGCTGGTTTCCCTGTGTGGAAGAAGTGAGAACGTAGGACTCCATCGGTACCCATACGAACATGCAGCCAGGGAAACTTCTCATCCCGTGCTGTTTGAAATGTCCGTGTCCGGGACTTCCGGGTATGGCGGCGACCTGGTCAGTGGTGTCGTTCCAGAGCTCCCAGAACGGTCTGACACCTCCCTGCTGTAGAGCAACTAATACGATTATACCTGCGACTTCTTATGTCAGCTGAGAGGGGGGGGGCTATTGCATCAAGAACATTCATGATAGTTCAATCAATGCAAGGCATAATTTGATACAATCAAAGCTAGTACGTAGACTACACACTATTCTCCTTCTAGATTGCAGAAATCCCAACGTGTGAAGTGCTGAAGCGAAGAAGGAACGTTCTCCCACTTGTTCTTTTCATGTAATAAGCTACAATCATTCTGGGCTTCTCTGAGTTTCTCACTCGTGCCTTTAACATCCATGTAAACCAGACCCATTCACCATGTTGTTCGGGGGTGGGGGGCAATCCAGATATCGTCAACAGTAGTTTTGAAGCCCATGCCTGTCGTTGACAGAACAAAACTGGCCAATCAGAAAGCTTCACTGGTTCTGCAGGTTCTCAAAGATGACTTCTTTTATTCTTTTTGTTGATTGTATATTTTTATTTATTTCATGCTCAAAGGTCTTTATTTTACAATATTCAGTTTCTCACATGTCAGCAGAGCTCATAAATCACAAGTTTGATCACAATATGATATAATAAGAGTTAAATGGACAAAGACTTAGCTGTATTTCTGTTATATGACTGATTTAAGTGTTCAACACAATCACTTCCATTTACATCACATTACTAAACAGCTAAACATTATTTGACATTTTTATTCCTGAAATTAATCAGAACTTTAAATGAAAACAATCGTTTGTTTGAACAACAGACTGAAGCACATTCTGGATGTTGAGCTTTAAAATGTTCACGTGACAGAAAAGAAACCTGAAAGAGTCCATTTCTGACCCTGACACATAATATATTAATGAACTCTCTCATTTATTGCTGGATTTCATGTTTGAATGAAGGTTTTTCCATCAGGATCAGAAACTGGTCTAAACCTGGATCCAAATATCTTGACGATACAAGTGCAGAAGAAAAGTAT
Organism: Atherinomorus stipes; assembly: GCA_023101725.1. Lineage (NCBI taxonomy): Eukaryota > Metazoa > Chordata > Actinopteri > Atheriniformes > Atherinidae > Atherinomorus > Atherinomorus stipes. The sequence continues at coordinate 27,625 of JALJCO010013310.1, read as the reverse complement.
TGATAACTGAATAATCTGATTGAACATCTGTTCAGACGTAAAGATGGAAATTTACCCACCGAGGTCATCGACCAACACGCTGAACCGGGAAAGTCCAGAGAACTCAGACCAGATCTGAGACCAGTCTGACATGGTGGTTCTGATGGATCCATCACTGAGTCCCAGAAGGAGAAGTCCGTCAATAACGGGTCACGTTAGACAAGAAGATGATGATTAAAATAAATGATGCAGATGTTCATGGAGCTTCTTTAGAGACACCATCAGACTGATGGACGGACAGGACAGATGATCAGAGGAGACGAGTTTTTACTACCGTGATGATAACCAGTATGGAAGAACGGGAAGAGTTTGTCAGTGAAGCAGCAGCCAGTAAAGCAGAAGATCAGAGCTGCAGCATCTACATCATAGAAGGAGACCAGACCCTCCTCATAGTCCACAAACACCCCCACCTTCTTAGGAGCAGACTGGACATGGAGACGGACTGAAGGGTGATCAAGAGCAAGGTACTCATTTCCATCTATCAACCCTACAGTCCAGAAACCATTCTGAGGACTCAGTGTGATGTATCCCTTCCTGGTGATGGACTCTCTGGCGACTCCTAAAACCCATTCAGTTTTTCCTTTAACTTGAACCTCAAAGTAAAATCTGCCTGAAGAGAAACTCTGACTTCCTAAAACACATGGACACAGAAGAAATCTCTCTGGATTATCTGGAAGATCCTGCTCATCATCACCATGGTAAACTTGTTTTCCATCATCAGACAGGACCAGGAATGGATGAGCTGTATCAGGATCCAGAGTAACATCCACTGCATCCTGCTGGACCTTCTTCAGCTCAGCCTTCATCATCATCATCTTCCTCTGTTTCCTGAGTGTCTCCTCCAGCTGAGACACAGCTCTCACCACAGTCCCCTCATATGATGGAGGACGGACTCTGACCTCCGTCCAGTCCTTGGTGGGTGGAGCATCTTTCAGGGAGCAGAAGCTCTGGAGGAGGTGGAGGTGGTCTTCAGAGCGTGAGAGCTGCTCCAGCTCAGAGCTCCTCTTCCTCAGCTCAGAGATTTCCTGTTCCAGATCTTTGATGAAGTCTTCAGCCTGTCTCTCTGCAGTTCTCTGCTTGTCCTGGATGTCCTCCATGAGCTCCTCCAGGCGTCTCTGAGCAGCCTCCATCAGAGCAGTGAAGACCTGAACAGCTTCTGCTGTCTCTCTGTCTGCAGCATCTTTGCTGATCTTCACCGACTCTTTCAGCTCCTCAATCTTCCGTCGTCTCTTCTGGATCATCTGCTGGGTTTCAGCCTCCATCTTCTCCAGCTCTGCCTTCTTTCCTTCGTTTCTGGACTCATCAACCATCTCCCTGAACAAGGTGTTCACCTTCAGCTGAGGTCGAGTCTGAAAAGTCTCATTACACAAGGGACACTTGTAGAGAAACTGATCGTCCCAGTGCTGAGTGATGCAGGCTTTACAGAAGTTGTGTCCACATGGTGTAGAGACTGGATCAGTGAACACATCCAGACAGATGGAGCACAGAAACCGATCCTCAGATCTCTGGTTGCTGCCAGCAGACATGTCGGACTCTGAGGACAAGAGGAAGACATGAAAAACTCTGGAGTTAAAACCGCTGGTCAAACGCATTAAATATGTTCAGTTGTTCAAATATGTTCAAACTCATGTTTTCAACCTGGCTGCTTCTCAGATAAAATGAAAATAAAAGTTATTCATTGTTCGAGGTTGGAGATAAAAACAAAACAAAACACAAATTATTGACCAGTATCACTTTTTATCACAATTGTCAAAGATACTCAAAAACCTTTTGCTACTGGACTGCTTTGTTGAAAACCGTAAATTATCATCTGAATGTCAGTTTTAGAGGCAGTAAATCAACCTTGATGGCCTTGATGGAGCTCATACAGGAACTTTCAAATGCAGAAGAAGATGCTTTCAGTGGGGGTTTGCATAGACCTGAAGAAAGCTTTGGATACCATAGACCATAATATTCTGCTGGAACAAAGGTCTGGAGTCAGGGTAGTGGGACAGGAATGGCTGAAGAGCTATATCAGAAATACGAGCCAGTATGTACAGGTTGGTGATGCCATGTCAAAGCCAGCAGACTGTACGTGTGGAGTCCCACAGGGCTGAGTGCTTGGACCTAAATTATTCATGTATATAAATGGCATCCTCTTCCTGTGTACTCACCATCTGCGGGAGAGGACATAGGGGTTTGGGTGCTGTGTGATCTGGGTGGTGGCTGAAGGCGGGTACGACCCTGGCGGTCTGACCCCCGGCTGCAGAAGCTAGCTCTAGGGACGTGGAACGTCACCTCTCTGGTTGGAAAGGAGCCTGAGCTGGTGCGCAAGGCAGAGCGGTTCCGAATAGATATAGTTGGACTCACCTTGACGCACAGCTCGGGCTCTGGAAACACCATCCTGGAGAGGGGCTGGACCTTGTTCCACTCTAGAGTTGCCCCCAGTGAGAGGTGCCGGGCAAGTGTGGGCATACTCACTGCCCCCTGGCTTGGCACCTGTACATTGGGGTTTACGCCAGTGGGTGAAGGGGTAGCCTCCTTACGCCTCCGGGTGGGGGGACGGGGCCTGACTGTCATCTGTGCCAATGCACCGAGCAGCAGTTCAGAATACTCACCCTTTTTGGAGTCCTTGGACAGCGTGTTAGAAAGCACTCCTTCCGAGTACTCCATTGTTCTACTGGGGGACTTCAATGGTCACGCGGGCAACGACAGTGAGACCTGGAGAGGCGTGATCGGGAGGAACGGCCCCCCTGATCTGAACCCGAGTGGTGTTTTGTTGTTGGACTTTTGTGCTCATCATGGATTGTCCATAATAAATACCATATTCAGGCATAAGAGTGTCCACATGTCCACCTGGCATCAGGACACCTTAGGCCGCACTGAGGGAGGAGGGGGCTGACTGTGTTCACCCAGTGATTATACATTTACAATAAACTTCATCTGTGACAGGATGGAGTTGCGCATGCAGTGGTGTCCGTGTATTTAAATGCCATGTGCGTAGTTTAAAGTTTACTTAAAACTATCCGTTCAATGTCGCATCTGTGGAAATAAAATGGTAAATGGTAAATGGACTGTACTTATATAGCGCTTTTCCAGTAATACTAACCGCTCAAAGCGCTTTATCGCAAAATACAGAAGTGACAACTCTCTGCTTCAAATGTCTGTGTTAACCCTGCCCACCTCAAATGTCCGACCAATCACACAATACTCCCCGAGAAGAAAGTTCTGCTCGGTCGAGAGGTTGAGAACAAGCAGCAAGTCATCCTCAAACACATCCGCGAAAATAAAATGACCTCATTTTGTTCTCGTGGCCCCGAGAACAAGAAGAAAGTTCTCGCTTCTCGCGGAGTATGTAGCAGCCTCCTAGACACTCGGGTGAAGACAGGGGCGGAGCTGTCCACTGATCACCACCTGGTTGTGAGTGGGCTCAAATGGTAGGGGAGGATGCGGGTCAGACCTGGCAGGCCTAAACATGTGAGGGTCTACTGGGAACGTCTGGCGAAGTCCTCTGTCAGAGAGATGTAGCCCAGGTATTATGACTACTTGTGACCTGGTTTTGGTTAGGCTTCTAGGTTTATGACATTGTCTATCTTGGAAGTCTTGTATCTGTACCTGTCACTTTGCATCACTCGAGTCATGTGACTTGCGTCATTGTCAGATGATCGCAGCCCACCACTCACATTGCTCGCAGTACTTGATAAACGTTCAGTGTTTGTTCCCTTTCAGAAACGTGTGGGGAAACGCACTGAATAGCTGTCACAGTCCTCTGTTGCGGGAAGAAAAAGGGATCTGTACGGATCTGTGGCTCCCAGCCTGGAGCTGAAGGATCTCTGCACCTGTTGGACTGGTAGGAGGCTGTGGCTAGCCTGATTACCCCACTCCTTTCCCCTTTACACTTTACATGTATTCAGACAAAGAACAGGCTTCTAGCCCATGGATTTCCCAAAGACTGTTCTCAGTGGACTTGCGTAACTGGTGAACTGGTGATTGAGTGATGTATTGTGACCAACGCCTTGTAGAGGAATCTGATTTGTTTTTTTTTTACTTCTAGTCTTTTTGCACATATCCATTCACTCAAGTGCACTTAACCTGCCTGCAGATTGTAAATACTTGGGGTTATTAGGCCCGAGCACCGAAGGCGGTGCGAAGGCCTATTGAAATGCAAATGTTTATTATTCTTCTTCTTCTCCCAAGAAGTGCATTTTTGGGGGCCTGAACATGCTCAAAGTCTCACCAAATTTTGCCTACCCCCCCATTGGAATGCGAACAATTTCAGAATTTGCCATTTTCGTGAACGCTCGGGCAAAACTGCGCTCTAGCGCCACCTTTTGCAGGAGCCCCAGAACTGCATGTCACCAATTTTTACGAAACTCGGTACACTTGTTTGACATGTCGGGGCGGACAAAAAAGCCTCTTAACGTTGTGGTGAAAAGTGTACAGGAAGTCGGCCATTTTGGGTCAAAGTCGCCATTTTGGCGTTTCACTCACGTCGCATTTGCGTTAACTCCTCACAAACCGCAAATGTTACGGTCATCCCGATGGTCTCTTTGTGTTCAGAAGGCATGTGACATTTCTAGTTGTGCTCTGCATTCAGAAATCTGTAAGCGTGTGAGGGGGCGGAGCCTTTAAGTTGACCTTCTCGCCATGAAACACGAAACTGATATAACTCGGGCATAAAACCAGATATCTGCACCAAAATTGCTACGTGTGATGCTGGTCAGATGCTGAACACACCTATATGACCATTTCGGGTTTTCGCCTTAGCCACGCCCCCTGGCGACAGGAAGTGTCACTTTTCAGTGTTTGGGGACCAGAACTTCAATGATGAAGCCGATGGATTTGAAAGTGCTTCCAAACGTGTCAAACCCTTCCACGATGCCACAATAAAAAACTCAAGTCGTTACGCCAAACGTAACCATGGCAAATATCAACCCAACGCCATGGAAACAGGAAGTACATGGAAATGACACAGAGAAAGGTCCGATCTCCACCAAACTTGCTACAGATGATGATGGTCATCCCCTGAACTCATTCACGTGGAGACATTTCGGAAATCTTTAAAAATGGCTCAATAGCGCCCCCTACAAATCTTCAAATGATCAGCCCCGCCCACCACAATGACCCACAAGCATGAAATTTGGCACAGTGGTAGAACATGTCAGGACCTACAAAAAAAACCCTCTTGGACCGTTTTGATTAATGCGACAGGAAGTCAGCCATTTTGAAAAAAGTGCCATTTTTCAGACGATTTCTTGATGACATATTTGCGTTAACTCCTCAGAGACCGCTAATGGTACAGCCATCACGATGGTCTCTTTCTGTTCACAAGGCATGTGAGATTTCTAGTTGTGCTCTGCATTAAGAAATCTGCAAGCACGTGGAGGGGGCGGAGCCTCACAGTTGGCCTTCTCGCCATGAAACACGATACTGAAATAACTTTGGCATTAAACCAGATATCTGCACCAAAATTGATACGTGTGATGCTGGTCAGATGCTGAACACACCTATATGACCATTTCCGGTTTTTGCTTTAGCCCCGCCCCCTACTGACAGGAAGTGCCTGTAAATAAGACACGGATGGCCAGATCTCTCCCAAACTTGGTACAGATGATGATGTTCATAACCTGATGTCATTTACATGGACACATGTTACAGAATTTTTACTGTGGCTCGACAGCGCCCCCTACAAACCTTCAAATGATCATTTTGGCCTACCAGATCAACCAAAGGCCATGACATTCAGCACACTGGTAGAACATGACACGGATTACATGGACATTTGTTCCAGAACTGTAAATGTGGCTCTATAGCGCCCCCTACAAACCTTCAAATGAGCATTTTGGGCTAACAAAACAACCGAAGTCCATGAAATTCAGCACACTGGTAGAACATGGACACTTTTTCTAGACGTTCAAATGTGGCTCTACAGCGCCCCCTACAAAGCTTCAAATGATCATTTTGGGCTACCAGAACAACCGAAGGCCATGAAATTCAACACACTGGTAGAACATGGACAGATCTTTCAGAAATTTAAATGTGGCTCTACAGCGCCCCCTGCAAACATTCAAATAATCATGTTGGCCGACCCGATCAACCAAAGGCCATGAAATTCAGCACACTAGTAGAACATGACACGGATTCCATGGATACGTGTTCCTGAAGTTTAAATGTGGCTCAACAGCGCCCCCTACAAACCTTTAAATGATCATTCTGAGCTAACACATTAACCAAACGCCATGAAATTCGGCACACTGGTAGAACATGACACGGACTACGCGGTGCATAGGCCTGAGCGGCGCCAGAGGTGCGAGGGCCTTCATCGCCGCTTGCGGCTTTAATTCATGTTTGTTTTGTTTTGTGTCATTTATGCTCCTCACTAATATATGGTACCAACCCCTAATGAATGCTTTTATCGCGGCGCATTATTTACTGCGCCACTGCCTCCGAGAGCTGAACTGATCCTTCTGATACTAGCCAGCACGATCAGTGTACGTGTTACAGAGAGCTTCAACCATGTTCTGAGGGAGGTGGGGGACATTTAGTCGGAATTGGCTATGTTCCGCGACTCTATTGCTAAAAGCTGCTATACGGAGCTGTGGCCGTAAGGTTGTCAGTGCCTATCGTGGTGGAAATCCCTGAACTTACTGGTGGACACCAGTGGTGAGGGATGCCGTCAAGCTGAAGAAGAAGTCCTATAAGGCTTTCCTGGCCTGTGGGACAGGCAGCTGACGGGTATTGGCAGGCTAAGCGGAGCACAACTATGGCGGTTGCTAATGCAAAAACTCGGTGTAGCGTCCCCAGTTGAAAAGATGGTCTCTCAAACTGATGGTTCACAACCTTTATTTACAGCTGTGCATGTGAACACACCGTAAGAGCTACAAAATAAATGAAACACAATTAGAATCTCTTAACAGTGTGTTTTTACCTAAACCTTTGTTTTTCTTTACCTTATTCATGAATTGCCTTAGCCTTAATACTTTTTGTAACCTTGACAATCTCTACTTGAGTGCTATTACCCTGTATATTTAATAAACATTTTAACAATATCTGTTACTCCTTTTAAACCATTAAATGAAATACACATTACAATTGTATGTTCTTACTTTCCATGAATTCTGAATGTTTGCAACACTATTGTTAAGCAGCCTTTTTATAAATGTGCATGAGCGCCCTCTAGAAGTGAAGTTGCTACACTTAGCAGCACATTAAACTCTACAAAAATATAACAAGGACATTCAGATAACAAAACATTTAACACCAACCTTGTTCCCTCATCAACTAGGCGCTAAATGACCGTAAGCAGCCTTGTTTCATACTTATATGGACTATCCTTTGTATTATTTGTGGAGCACACTTTTCTTCTTCCAGTTTTCCCGCTCGGACTGCTTCTGTCTGATTTACAACTGTTGCTACCGCTTTACGACACCTTGCCGGTCTTGACTTTTCAAAATAAGAGCCTCAGCTGCACTATTGCGGAAACAATACAAAAGAACCTTGTAAATAATTTCACAAATAAAATGAATATCATCATGGTCATTTACACTCGAACATGGGAGAAGTTCAGTGAGGCCTGGAGATCGACTTCTGGACGGCTTCGAGGAGATTCTGGTTTTATCTATCAAGCACTTTTAAAACAACAAGGCTAAGCAAGATGCTGTACATTACAAATATAAATGTAGCATAAAAAGTAAGAATAAAATTATCACAGTAAATGTGTAGTGTGAATAAAGAACTAGTAAAAAAAACATTCAAAAGGATAATAAAAGCTATTTAAAAAACTCAACTCTGACAGCGTTTTTTATAACGTGCATCTGCGCAATATAATAGCCCATGATTACCACAATTACACACAAAAGACAAATTATCTTTATGAAAACACCCCAGAAAACACCCCAGGCTCTAAATAATATAGCCTGGGGCATGGCACAATTGTGCATTAGGCAAAAGGGAAAAAACCCTGACCACAGCGAGCATTGCGGAGCGCTAACAGCTGCAAAGAGCAAAGACACAGAGTTCCCTGTTCCTTGACCGATAGGTGGTCAAACTAAACAACCATGTTCAGATTGACTCTTATAGAATAATGAAGCTGCTGCCTCCCTGCTGCTGCATCAGACGTGTTTCAAACTATAGACGCATTGCACACACCATGCACGCTTTGAGAACTTGGCTTGGAGACTGCGGAATTGACTGTCAATGGAAGGTGGATGGGGGTCCTCAGGTCCCATCCATTATTAAAGTGTTGGACTTGTTTCCCAACATGAACTGTTTTCTGGTATTCTGGTAACACTGCCTGTTCCAGCTGCTCTGTGGAGCCAGTTTTCAGGTGTAAACAGGATTAAATCCACCTGCAGAGCTACGATGCTCACAGAGAGACTGAACAGCATCTTGCTGCTCATCTTTGAAAAAGAGCTTGTGGAGAAACTAAACTCTGACGAAAAAAAATATGTTTAACAAGCTGAGTTGCCGTCTTGCTTTAAAGGGATGTAGTGTAAGTTCTCCTGTGTTTTATTCACAAAAACGGATTATTTGGTTCAAAAGTGTTTTTTCATTAATAAGTAATCACTCCCATCAACAAACTGAAGTTCTCCTCTAAGTTTTAAATTTGCCGTTCGTATCATTCATTTACACATCGAGCGGGTCGGCTCGGTGGGGGCTGCCATGTCGTATCACCATGTTTTTGCGTTCGGGAGAAGCGTGACAGCAGGAAACCACAGAAACTCACCGGACACACCGGAGTTTTCAGCTCAGTTCGAGGTAATGCCTTTGAAAAGTCACCGCGCTGCAGTGGGAGAAACCAGCGTCTCACTGATGCTGCGTTCACGTGCAGTCGGGCAGACGGCTGTTGGTAACAAACCAGATGTCATTTTAATCAATGAAGCCGAGCGAAAGACGGTAAAACATGGGTCAGGGAAAACAATACGGCATCACCATGACAACAAATCAGATGTGGACTGATATCACTGTAACTGACGGACCACGTCTTCACATAGAGGCCGGTGATAACTTTACATGCAGCGGATGTCGTCGGTCTGCCCGGTTTCACGCGAATGCAGCATGAAAAGTACGAGGGAGCTGCTCCCGATTACACAGTGTCCCTTTAAACTGAGAGCTGCAGTGCACACAGCTGCGTGATTGTGTCTTTTACTCTGCTGCTGAACCCCATAGTTGTGTTCAGATGGTTAAATAGCTGGTGATCATGCGTTATATAGATACTTTATGGCTCTATGAGAGTGTATGAGTACGCACAGCAGTGTTATGAGCAGCGCCAAGTTCCTGGGTGTCCACATCTCCCAAGACCTGTCCTGGGACACCAACACCACGTCCCTGACCAAGAAAGCCCAACAGCGACTCTACTTCCTGTGGAAACTGAGAAGACCAAGAGCCCCGTCCCCCATCATGCACTCCTTCTACAGGGGCACCATGGAGAGCATCCTGACCAGCAGCATCACCGTGTGGTACGGAGTCTGCACCGCATCCTGCCGCAAGACCCTGCAGCGCACCTTGAAAGCAGCTGGGAAGATTGTCAGTGTCCCCCTCCCCTCTCTATTGGACATTTACTACTTCCGCCTCACCTGCAGAGCCACCAGGATTGTAGATAACCCCACCCACAGTGTCTTCAGCCTGCTGCCATCAGGGAGGAGGCTGCAGAGTCTCCGGGCCAGAACCAGAACCAGCAGGCTCAGTGGGGACGGTCAACTACCTTCCTGCCTGCCCCCCCCCCCTCCCCAGCACACACAAACACACACACACTGACTCTGCCCACTCACAATCTCACCAACCTCAAGACTGCACACCTCACTTCATCATCACCATGGCAACAGTTCAACACTGACAACATTGTACTGAATGGCACAACTACATATTGCACTATTGCATCCATCAGGACTGCTACTCAGTTTACTCTGCATATGCATTATTGCACTATTGCCACTGTACTGTTACATTGCTAAAAACTTAATGTACATGTTACAGTTACACATTTACATTGACTATTTGCACTGTAATATCTGCACTACTTCCTACATTAGGATTGCAATACCGTTCACATTGTCTACTGTCAACCCATCTGTACATTTGTAATCTTCTTTAGTATTTAAACTTAGTTTCGTGTTTAGATTTCTAGGTTATCCAAGCGGATTGGTATATTTTTATATTCTTATCTTTTATGTATATTGAAGTGAAGGTGGGGGGGGACTTTTCAGGGCTACGACACTAAGCCTCTATTCAATCCAGAGGCGCCCCTACTTCCCCAGCCTTCAGAGCCTTAGTACATCCGTTACTAAGTTCAGGAGGTCGTAAATCAAGGTCTTACCGAAAGTAGACCTGTATATACTTTCCAGTATATAACGGTAACTATTCTCTGCTCGCGGCAGTCTCTATTTAAACATGGACCAAAAATCATACTCACCTCTAACGGGAAATATTAAAAGAAGTATTCTTGTCTCATCAGTGTGTCGAGAGGCAGCTTTAACCCTTAACTACACTCCTATGAAGGATGAGTCAGGGGCTTAACGAGTGAATCAGGTTTTTTCCTCAGGCAGTCTGAGATCTTTTATTAAAGCAAGCAAGCAAAATACAAGTAAATACAAAATTACACTGAGTGTAATTCCCGTCAAGTCAGAAAAGGATAATTGTCTAAAAAGAAAGCAAGTTCTATAACCCTGTAACTGATCTTATCTCATATTCAGCCTGTAGGCCAGGGATCCCTAATTCCGGTCCTCGAGGGCCGGTGTCCTGCAGGTATTAGGAGCTCCCTTGCTGCAACATACCTGACTCCAATCAGTGGTTAATTAGCAAACTTGTGCAGAGCTTGATGTCAAGCTCTGCATATGTCACAAGGTGTGTTGCAGCCGGGCAGCTCATAATACCTGCAGGACACCGGCCCTCGAGGACCGGAATTGGGGATCCCTGCCGTAGGCCTTCCTGTCCTGACCTACCTGCCCTGATAAACCTGCTCTCCTCCCGTGAGCCTCCTAGAGAAGCTCACGAAAACTGAAGTCGTCATGTTTTATACCTCTGTTGTAGCCCCACCTTAATGTGGGACAGACAATTCTTAAAAAGGTCATCTTTAAGGCAATTGGACACAATGCACATTAAAGACTAGTAGTTGTTACTCTGGTTTGTCCTAATAAGGATTTAACTCTTAGTTAGCTTTCAACCCTGCAGCTGACACACCTGCAGGAGGTGCAGGCGTGTGTGTGTAATTCTGTTTATGGTAGGAGGAAGTGTAGCTGGACCAGCTGAATTACACAGAGATGTTTCTGACTTAGGCCTACATGTTTAACAATGAATGAAAAAGGTAAGAAAAGGTTAAAGTCAAGTTCACACTACACAACAATATATATACATATATACATATATCAAGGTTATTCCGGACACAGATGGTCCATAGCAAAAAAAGCACAAAATACACACAAAACAGACATGACATGTAGTCTAGTTTATTATATTTCATTATGCACCGTGGGTTTGAGAGGACTGTTTTTCATCTGTGTTGTATGTCTAACATGTTGCACGTTTGACAATAAAGTTGACTTTGACTTTGACTTTGACTTTGACTTTGACACTACCTGCATGTACACATGCAAAATAGTTACATAATAATAATTCTAATAATCCTTAATATACCCATACATCATTCAGTTACCCGGAAACAAGTCTACTGTATATATATATATACACACACAAACATATAGGTGTATGTGGGTGTATGCCATATGCAAAATAAGTATCGATGTATGTAGCATTTTATTTTTTATAACAACTATTCAGCTAGTTGTTCTTAAATTATGGATAAAGTCTCTGAATAATGTCAGACGACAGAAATATGATTTGAAATGTTAGTAAGGGCAGGCCATGCAAAAGCTGAGGCTTCTGTGCCTCCTCTTTCGTTATGACTAATGTTTCCACACATGATGGTGGTGACCAATGTGTGACAAATGTTTCATTCATTCAGCTGGACTCACCAGAATCTCAGTGGTTGTTGAGGAAGAACAGATGAACTCAGATCATTTTCCTTCAGACAGAAACACGGAGATTTGCTTCGACTGCAGCTCTGATCTGATCTGATGAACCATTAATTTCATTTGAGGGAAATGAAAACTCGTCTCATGTTGCTCCACCTCTTCCTGCACCTGTTTATCAGGTGGAACCTTTGGAGCCGTTTGCTACAGGTCAGAGACGCCCCGTCACCATTTCTAAAACCCGCTTTGATGCCGTGGCCTTTGATCCAGCAAGAGACTCTTGTTTCATTGTTTTACTGCTTTTTTTATTGTTTCTATTTTACATTTTGTTTCTGTGTTCAGCACTTTTTCAACTCTATAAAACAGATTAGTTGAGGTGAGTAACCTGCTTTCAGACCTCTTATCAGACTTTGTGCTGGATACTGATAAACTCTTTGTAGTGGCTGATTTTAAAGGTCCCGTATTTCGCAGAATTCACTTTCTAAACAGTCATTTGTGTCTTGGAGCATGTGTACAAGGCCCAAAAATAAGAAAGATGTTTCACCGCTTCCTCACTGCCTTGCTCCGCTTCTTAGAAAATGTCTGTCCAACAGGTGTCTCTGAAAGCTTTCCCGTGTGACGTCCAACAGGGAAATAATCACTCCCCACTCAGTGAGTACTGCCATTGTCCTGCAGTTGTTGCTGCTGAAGGTGGCCGAACCAGTTTTCAGGTTTAGGGGGCAATCACTTTTTCACACAGGGCCATGGAGGTTTGGATTTTTCCCCCGTTACTAATAAAAATCTTCATTTAAAACCTGCATTTTGTGTTTACTTGTGTTATCTTTGTATAAATAAGACAAGTAGAACTTTACTCTGTAAAACTCCACAGCTGATCCAGGTGAGTATGCAGGAGCCGACCCAGAAAACCTTTTATGTGTGCGGGGGTAGAACAATGGGTTCTAGCCACAGACTGTCACTGTCCTCTGCCTCCTTAAAGACAGCCTCAAAGTGTCTCTGTTGGACTTCAAGCTGTCTTGGACCAGGGAGACTGCAGAGAGCATGCCTTCCACTGTCTGAGTTTAGAGCTTCCAGTTCACTGATCACATCTAAAGCAAGCAGAAGTCCCAGTACAACATGACCCTGTTGCAGTCCAACACGTAAGCTCCGCTACTCACAATGACTTCCAGGCATCTCATCTCATCGCTCGGCACCGTCTCTACAGTCCACCTTGTGGGACATAAAGATGATTGACAGGCTGGACCTTCCCCTTCAGCTGCAGCAACGGCTTTAAACTTCTCTTTCATCTGACCAGACTGCCCAAAAACGTTCCAAGGTCACGTATGTGACAGTGTGGGGTCCTGTCACGATGCCTCCGATAGATCATGCGCCCTGGCTACTTGGTCACAGGGATGTCCCTTTAGCTGACTGATTAACGAGCATGGCTTTCACCCGGGAGTCTGGGATCAAATCCCGCCCGGGCCCTCCGTTGGTACCTTGCCACATATACATTCAAGTGCATTTCGTACAACACACGAGGCTGCGCTAGCTTGTTGTGGAAGTAAAATGACACAGTGTGCTCCGCAGTGTATTTATGGTGCTGGCTGAATATTAGCCTGTGCACCTGAGTACTTTCCAGCCATATTCAGAGCTCCATCATATGTCTGACCTCTTAGGCCCAATGACGGCAAATTCAGCCTCAGCAGAACGTCTGAAATGATTCTGGCCAGGTTTCCACCTGTTGTAGAGGTTGCTTCAGACAACCCTGAAGTCTTCATGCCCCATCATATCAGAGTCAACATATCCAAGGCACGTCGCCTCCTGCTCAACACCAGCGACATCCCTTGTGCCATCCATGATAATGGACGACTGCAACACCGGTAAGAACGGATCTCATCCTCAATTTTGCAGATAATTCATGAACTCATCAAATTCATCCGCTCGTTTGGGCCAGTCCTAAGAGGTGTGCACCCCCTCTTTGGTGATGGATCATCTTCAGCTTTGTGTTTCAGAAGCTGGTTTAGGTTACCTTCATGATGCTCATGCCCTCTAAAGGCCAGCCCCCGCCTTGCCAGAAACATTTCCGCCACTTTTCTCCAGTTTTTAAATCCAGTATTGACAAATGCTGGATCTGAACTCTTGGCTCGTGCTGGTTTCCCCGTGTGGAAGAAGTGAGAACGTAGGACTCCATCGGTACCCATACGAACATGCAGCCAGGGAAACTTCTCATCCCGTGCTGTTTGAAATGTCCGTGTCCGGGACTTCCGGGTATGGCGGCGACCTGGTCAGTGGTGTCGTTCCAGAGCTCCCAGAACGGTCTGACACCTCCCTGCTGTAGAGCAACTAATACGATTATACCTGCGACTTCTTATGTCAGCTGAGAGGGGGGGGGCTATTGCATCAAGAACATTCATGATAGTTCAATCAATGCAAGGCATAATTTGATACAATCAAAGCGAGTACGTAGACTACACACTATTCTCCTTCTAGATTGCAGAAATCCCAACGTGTGAAGTGCTGAAGCGAAGAAGGAACGTTCTCCCACTTGTTCTTTTCATGTAATAAGCTACAATCATTCTGGGCTTCTCTGAGTTTCTCACTCGTGCCTTTAACATCCATGTAAACCAGACCCATTCACCATGTTGTTCGGGGGGTGGGGGCCAATCCAGATATCGTCAACAGTAGTTTTGAAGCCCATGCCTGTCGTTGACAGAACAAAACCGGCCAATCAGAAAGCTTCACTGGTTCTGCAGGTTCTCAAAGACGACTTCTTCTTTTATTCTTTTTGTTGATTGTATATTTTTATTTATTTCATGCTCAAAGGTCTTTATTTTACAATATTCAGTTTCTCACATGTCAGCAGAGCTCATAAATCACAAGTTTGATCACAATATGATATAATAAGAGTTAAATGGACAAAGACTTAGTTGCATTTCTGTTATATGACATTTACATCACATTACTAAACAGTTAAACATTATTTGACATTTTTATTCCTGAAATTAATCAGAACTTTAAATGAAAACAATCGTTTGTTTGAACAACAGACTGAAGCACATTCTGGATGTTGAGCTTTAAAATGTTCACGTGATGGAAAAGAAACCTGAAAGAGTCCATTTCTGACCCTGACACATAATATATTAATGAACTCTTTCATTTATTGCTGGATTTCATGTTTAAATGAAGGTTTTTCCATCAGGACCAGAAACTGGTCTAAACCTGGATCCAAATATCTCGACGATACAAGTGCAGAAGAAAAGTATTGATAACTGAATAATCTGATTGAACATCTGTTCAGACGTAAAGATGGAAATTTACCCACCGAGGTCATCGACCAACACGCTGAACCGGGAAAGTCCAGAGAACTCAGACCAGATCTGAGACCAGTCTGACATGGTGGTTCTGATGGATCCATCACTGAGTCCCAGAAGGAGAAGTCTGTCAATAACGGGTCACGTTAGACAAGAAGATGATGATTAAAATGAAACGATGCAGATGTTCATGGAGCTTCTTTAGAGACACCATCAGACTGATGGACGGACAGGACAGATGATCAGAGGAGACGAGTTTTCACCATGATGATTATGACCAGTATGGAAGAACGGGAAGAGTTTGTCAGTGAAGCAGCAGCCGGTAAAGCAGAAGATCAGAGCTGCAGCATCTACATCATAGAAGGAGACCAGACCCTCCTCATAGTCCACAAACACCCCCACCTTCTTAGGAACAGACTGGACATGGAGACAGACTTCAGGGTCATCATAAGCAGAGTACTCATTTCCATTCATCAACCCTACAGTCCAGAAACCATCCTGAGGTCTTAGTGAGACCTCAGGATGGTCTGTGTTAAAAAGTATGGAAATCTTCTTTTTGATTTGGACATTAAAGAGAGACAGGAAAGAACTCAGTGTGATGTCTCCTTCCCTGGTGACGGACTCTCTGGCGACTCCTAAAACCATCCAGTTTTTCCTTTAACCTGAACCTCAAAGTAAAATCTGCCTGAAGAGAAACTCTGACTTCCTAAAACACATGGAGACACAGAAAATCTCTCTGGATTATCTGGAAGATTCTTCCTCACGTCACCATGGTAAACTTGTTTTCGATCATCAGACAGGACCAGGAATGGATGAGCTGTATCAGGATCCAGAGTAACATCCACTGCATCCTGCCGGACCTTCTTCATCACAACCTCCATCATCATCTTCTTCATCTGTTTCATGAGTGTCTCGTCCATCTGAGACACAGCTCTCACCACAGTCCCCTTATATGATGGAGGACGGACTCGGACCTCCGTCCAGTCCTTGGTGGGTGGAGCATCTTTCAGGGAGCAGAAGCTCTGGAGGAGGTGGAGGTGGTCTTCAGAGCGTGAGAGCTGCTCCAGCTCAGAGCTCCTCTTCCTCAGCTCAGAGATTTCCTGTTCCAGATCTTTGATGAAGTCTTCAGCCTGTCTCTCTGCAGTTCTCTGCTTGTCCTGGATGTCCTCCATGAGCTCCTCCAGGCGTCTCTGAACAGCCTCCATCAGAGCAGTGAAGACCTGAACAGCTTCTGCTGTCTCTCTGTCTGCAGCATCTTTGCTGATCTTCACCGACTCTTTCAGCTCCTCAATCTTCCGTCGTCTCTTCTGGATCATCTGCTGGGTTTCAGCCTCCATCTTCTCCAGCTCTGCCTTCTTTCCTTCACATTCTTCTCTCAGAGGAACAAACTCATGAGTCTTGTGGTCTAAAACAGGGCAGAGCGAGCAGACACATGTCTGGTCGGTCTGACAGAACAGCTCCAGAGGTTTATCGTGCTTCCTGCACATCCTGTCCTCCAGCTTCTCCACAGGCTCCATCAGCTGATGTCCTCTCAGAGCTGGACGTGTGCGATGAGGCTCCAGGTGTCTCTGACAGTAGGAGGTCAGACACACCAGGCAGGACTTCAGGGCCTTCAGTCTGGTTCCAGTGCAGACGTCACAGAGAACTTCTCCTGGTTCTGCAGCTTGTTGCTCTGAGCTGCTGCTGCTGGATTCCTGCTGAGCTCCACGTCTGAACTTTTCAACAATCTCTCTGATGAAGGTGTTCACCTTCAGCTGAGGTCTGGAGAGAAAAGTCTCATTACACAAGGGACACTTGTAGAGAAGCTGATCGTCCCAGTACTGAGTGATGCAGGTTTTACAGAAGTTGTGTCCACATGGTGTAGAGACTGGATCAGTGAACACATCCAGACAGATGGAGCACAGAAACCGATCCTCAGATCTCTGGTTGCTGCCGGCAGACATGTCGGACTCTGAGGACAAGAGGAAGACATGAAAATGAACATTTTAGGGAAGTTAGTTCATGAAAACAACAGATTGCTGCAGGAGGCGGTGGACAACAGTGGAAAGGAAAACCTCTAGCAGACCCCCACTTAGAGACCATCTGCCTCGACCAGTGGGGGTCAAATAATTAAAAAAGTGTGTAAAAATAATAGTAAAGTCAAATGCCAAATGGCCACTGGGTGAAAGGGGGTGCAAGGGGTCCAACTTTGTGCCATCGGGTGCCACTATGTGCTAGGGGATGTCACTGGGTGCCAATAAGTGCCATATGGTGCCACTAGGCACCAGGGGGTTCCCTAGGGTGCCACGGGGGTGCAAAGGGGTTTCACTAGTTGCCAGGTGGTGCCACTGTGAGCCACTCTGTACCAGGGGGTGATACAGCGTGCCATAGGGTTTGACTATGTGCCAGGAGATGCAACTGGGTGCCGTAAAGTGCCAGGGGGTGCTACTGGATTCCACTATGTGCAAGGCGGTGCCATAGGGTGCCAGGGGGTGCTTCAGGGTGCCAGGGGGTGCTTCAGGGTGCCACTGAGTGCCACAGCAGCTTGTGTACACGTCTCGCAGTACACGTATGAATGCATGTGCCGTTGGGCGGTATCAAGACATTTGATCAGCGTTTGCTGGAAGACATGTGATTCCCTGTTTCATGTTTCCTTTGCATGTGTATGCGTGTAAAGGTGTTATTAACGACCGCACTGTGACTAATCCTTTATTTTATTTGTCAGTAATTACCGTAAAAAAAGATGCAACAACCCAAAGCAATACAAAATGTGTTTATGTAATATATCTGTATATTTTTGGCAGTTAAAGCAGTGGCAACCACTCCAGCCCCCCGTGGCCCCCCGTGGCAGCTGCTCCCACTGCCACGCTCTGAGCCTGCTGTCTCTCTTTTTAATTCCTAGAATTTCCTGATAATTCCCATAAATTCCTCTAATTCTCAGAGAAAGCTTTCAATTTGGAATATTTCCTAAACTTTTATCTTCCCACGGAAAGTTGCCGGAAATTTGCCACCCTACTGGTCGGTGATCTTAAGAATCTCAGCAGTTTACTTTTTACTGTTAATGTTACAGTTCTACATCTTTCTAAACTTTCACCATGATCCAGTTTATCGGACCTGTTTAACCGGAGCTCAGTCTGGAGTTAAAGCTGCTGGTCAAACACAGTAAATATGATCAGCTGGAACTCACCAGAATCTCAGTCAGTTGTTGAAGAACAGATGAACTCCGATTATTTTCCCTCAGACAGAAACGCAGAGATCTGCTCTGACTGCAGCTCTGATCTGATAAACTTTCACTCTCTTTTCTGGGAAATGGTTATGAAACCCGTCTCATGTTACTGCACCTCCTCCTGGTTCTGTTTGTTTCCTCCTTCATGACATGACTATCTTAATCTACATAAACATAATAAACTCAACACATGTGAGATCTTTCCCTGATTCTGACTTTGTTTCCACTGTATTTTTCTTGACTGCAGCCAGTGGCAGATCCGGAGCACCGGGACATTTCCCGGTGGCCTGACCTGTCCCGTTTGAGTTATAAATAAATAATCCGTCATGCCAGCTGTCCTGTTGAAGCTCATGAAACTCACAGACGCAGGCAGAAACACTGAGTGTTGTTCAAACAACACGCCCAGCTGATGTTTTCAGGGCCCCTGAAAGGTAAAAATGAAGAGAAAAAAATGTAGTTACCCTCTCCTCTGGACCGGGGAAAAAGGAAGGGACGTTACAATACCTGGACACTAGCGGCGGACGAAGATAAGAAGCTAAGCACGTACTACGACAAGTACACAATCCAGCCAACATTGAATGTGGGGCCCATATGGGTTAAATTGTGGCTGTATATATGGGACCCAAGTGGGATTGTCCACGGTTTCCATGGTGGCCCCAACTGTGTTTTCCCATGTGGGTTTCCACATATGGGGCCCATGTAACTTAAAGTATGAGATCTGCAAATTTGCCCAGTTCAAGCCCATGCCTACAGGCTATATGGGAAAACACAGGTGGGACCACCATGGAAACCGTGGACAAACCCACTTGGGTCCCGTATATACACGCTCCCACGAGTTAGCGCAGGCTCAGCTCAAAGACATGGTCAGAGGCGGTGGCCCCATCTGTGACGCCGTACATGCTGTAGGGAGAAGACCCATCAACAGGCACCCATCTAGCTTTCAAGCCAGGGCAAAGGAGCCCTTCGCCACAAACAAAGCTGCCGCAAATGAGGAATGTCATCCCTGTGGATGTACACACAGCACCACAGACAACGCCGCCTACCCAGCTAAGAGGAAACAGTGTTTAAAATGCAAGAAGCCTAGCCACTTCGCCAAAGTTTGCAGATCAAAACAGCAGTACACACATAAAAGTGCAAAAACTGTCCACACACTGGATGAGGACACCACAGATGAGCAGATAGAATTATTCACTGATGGACTCACAGCCAAAAACACAGGAGAAAGCAACGAACAGGCATACACTGAAATTGAAATTGGAGCCCAGACTGTAAAATTCAAAATAGACACTGGTGCACAAATCAATGCCACCCCAGAACACATGTTCAAAAGACTGTTTAAAGATGCCACAGTGAAGCCAGCCACCAAAAAACTCACCACTTATGGAGGGGAACCATTGAAAGTGAAGGGCTTAAATTCTACGTAGTGGACTCTAAAGCACCCCCATCTTAGGGATGAGAGCCAGTCTGGACTTGAGCCTAATAAAACTGATACTGGCAGTAACTGAGGAGAACAAAGAGCCTCACACAGATTCACACAACCTTCTCAAGGAATATGCTGCTGTCTTCCAGGGCATTGGGGAGTTCCCGGGGGGAATGAAACCTCCATGTTGATCCAAGTGCCACACCAGTGGTATATCCACCACGTAGAGTCCCCATTGCACTACCAGACAAGCTAAAACAGGAACTTGACAGGATGGAGGCAAACAACATCATCTATGATGTTGTTTTGTGACAGAGCCCACAAAATGGGTTAACGCGCTTGTGGAAAAGCCCCAGACAGGAAAGCTGAGAGTCTGCCTGGACCCAACGGGCCTCAATAAGGCGATCCAAAGACCACATTACCCGCTACCAACCTTTGAAGACGTCACCACCAAACTAGCCGGCGCATGCTACTTCAGCGTCCCTGATGCCAGGTCTGGCTATTGGGCCATAAAACTGAACACAGAGTCATCCCTGCTAACAACCTTCAACACCCCTTTGGGCAGGTACAGGTTCCTGAGGCTGCCCTTCGGGATCAATTCAGCCCAGGACGAGTTCCAGAGGCGGATCGACGAGACATATGAAGGCCTCAGTGGCGTAGCTGCCATTGTCGATGACATCCTGGTCTTTGGTAGATCAAAACAGGAGCATGACAAAAACCTGGAGGCCATGCTGAGAGAGAGAGGGGTGAGAGCTCTCACGCAAAGGTGTCAAACCAGACCCACAAAAAGCAAAGGCAATGCAGGAAATGCAGCCACCCACAAACAAAGGGGAACTAGAAGCCATTCTCTGGATGATCAGTTACCTGGCCCGGTGTGCACCACATCTTTCTGAGGTAAATGCACCACTGCGACACCTCCTGAAGCAAGACAGCGAGTTTGTATGGGACAGAAATCATGACAAAGTGTTCATGCAGATGAAAGAACTGATAACACATCACCCAGTACTTGCCTACTTCGACCCTCAGAAGGAGAAAAAAATGGCGAAGCAGCTTAAATGTGAGTAAATGTAACGTTAAAGTACCAACATTTGCTTTCGTGGCGTTGTTGTGTAGCTTTTAACAATAGTGGTGTTTCTTCGTAGCAGGAAAGCTGCTAGCTACCGCTACTGCACGTCTGAAAAAAAACTTTATTGAAGTTCCGTTACTGCACGTTGCAGCGCATCTACTGACGTCACCCCATGTAGTGTCTGAAATCTCCTTCCCTCGTTCCCTACATAGTGTACACGAGTGTATAGTGGACTACATCATACACACTATGTAGGGAACAGGGAGGGAGTGGTTCCTCCATACTGCCCGTCCAATGTAATCCAAGTGTCCTGAGTGGGTAGCGTCCAGAATTTACTTGAAACGACGTCATTTAGTACATTTTTAGAGCCTAAGCAGTACTACATCTTACTTTCACAAAGGATGTAAATGCATGTTCACAAAACTACAGAAGCCTCTGTGTTCAGAGGCTACTCTGCCGATTATACAAGCGTAGAAGAAGAATTTGGTTTTTACGTTGTGCTAAGAACGACAGAGCTGCAGACAAACTGGGACAAACACAAGAGGCTCCAAGAGGAGTTGATATTGATTTAAAACAAAGAAAGAAAGAAAAAGAGAACGCACGATCTCGTCTGCTGTGGCTTCCGCAGTTCAGTGAATGTGCATTGGCGTGCTTGCAGGAGATGCAATGTTCTACTGTTTAGGCTCTAAAAATCTAGTAAATGACGTCGTTTCCAGTAAATTCTGGACGCTACCCACTCAGGACACGTGGATTACATTGGACGAGCAGTATGGAGGAATATTGACAAGTTTTTGTGGACTTTTATGGACCTTTTTGGCTCGGACCCCGGCGAACTCCATTATATGAACGTTTAATATCTGCATTTGAGATATTAAAAAAGTGCTGCAGAGTCTTCCTCACCATGAGGGGAAGTGGAAGATAAAGTTACATCATTCTGTGGGTGGAATGTTCCTTTAAGGAGAAGAAAAATGCACAGCAACAGGTGTGCATCAAAATCACTGACATGTTTGTCAGTCAGGGAGCAGGTGAGATAAAAACACACCAGTGATGAAGTGACAACAGATGCACACACATGCATCCAGCTAGCTTAATGCTGAGCTGATGAGCATTAAAAAAGAAAAGTTTTAAATTGTCCATCCATCCATCTTCTTCCGTTTGTCCGAGATCGGGTCGCGGGGGCAGCAGCCTAAGAAGGGAAGCCCAGACTTCCTCTCCCCGGCCACAGTAACAAAGGATATAGTAGATTTTAGCATAGTTAACTAAACAGATGTAAGATAATACATGATTATTATGAATATTCAAATCCTTGTATATTTTATTTAACTTCTATTTAAGCAGGTAAAAAAAATTGAGATCAATAAAATATTAACATAGCCAACGCATATAAAATGGTGGTCAATATCTGAATCCAAAAATCTGGAAAATTATGGGTGGCTTTTGGATTATATTTATTTATTTTGAAGAAAGATGGAGAAGGGAGTAGTACCAGTGCTGCAAGAGCTCCTGCAGTTACAGCCGTGGTGGACAGTGAGGAATCACAGCAAGAACCTTCAGGTACAATGTAAGTACAAACCAAACATGCTGCTGATCGTTTTAGAGTAATCAACAGAATAACCTGTTAGATTATAAATAGGGTGAGTATCACGTTTAAGTGGATGATGGTGGATTTTATTTGATTTACAATATGGTTAATTGTACAGACTGCACATTTAACCATGTTGTAGTTGATTAAGTAGAATTTCAGTTTATGTGATTTACATGCAGGTTGTTGCAGCACAACGAATGTTTATTTTGTATGAGAAAGAAACAGAAATCTGTGTGGCCACATGTGGAGCCTTTGTTTTATTATTTTACAGTCTTACATCAGTGGGCGCCCAGCCTGATTCACTCTTCGTGTTTTGCGTTGATTTGGTGGAGGTGGCCTGGGACGGTATCAAATCCCCGGCCTGAGTTATTGTCCCAGTCCGCCCCTGACTGCAGCTCAGTGGATAAAAACACATTTTCTGGACTGGATGGCAGGAAGTTGAGGTTTCTGGTGTTCTGCTGCCCTCTGCTGGACTCAGAGAGGAACTGCATCTGTTTCCAGCACATCTGTGTTCTCATATTTTAATCAACACTGTCAACTGAAAACAGAGGTTTCCTCATGATTTATTGGTTGTACTCCTGTGATATCCAACCACCAGAGCTCAACATGAAGTGGTGCTCACCCGGGAATCAAAATCATATTGATCATAATAAAAATTATATGTAAAATAACTAAATTAAATCACAGTGATACATTTGTGGTCAGATGCTGAATTCTGATCAACTATGTGGGAAAGTTTCTCTCTGTGGTTTGTCGATGTGACAGATGAGGGTCCCGTCACTCTGCCTCCAACTGGTCTACCTGGCAACAGCAACGTCGCTCTGACCGAACGGTCACCACGCTTCATGCTTTCCCAGACACCAGGGTCCGAACCCTAGAGCAGGTCAGATCTAGAACCCTAGAGCAGGTCAGACCTAGAACCCTACAGCAGGTCAGAGCTGGAAACCTACAGCAGGTCAGACCTAGAACCCTACAGCAGGTCAGAGCTAGAACCCTAGAGCAGGTCAGATCTAGAACCCTAGAGCAGGTCAGATCTAGAACCCTAGAGCAGGTCAGATCTAGAACCCTAGAGCAGGTCAGAGCTAGAACCCTACAGCAGGTCAGACCTAGAACCTGAGTGCAGGTAGACCTAGAACCCTACAGCAGGTCAGATCTAGAACCCTAGAGCAGGTCAGACCTAGAACCCTACAGCAGGTCAGATCTAGAACCCTAGAGCAGGTCGGACCTAGAACACTACAGCAGGTCAGATCTAGAACCCTAGAGCAGGTCAGATCTAGAACCCTACAGCAGGTCAGATCTAGAACCCTACAGCAGGTCAGATCTAGAACCCTAGAGCAGGTAGACCTAGAACCCGAGTGCAGGTCAGACCTAGAACCCTAGAGCAGGTCAGATCTAGAACCCTAGAGCAGGTACACCTAGAACCCTAGAGCAGGTAGACCTAGAACCCTAGTGCAGGTCAGACCTAGACCCCTAGAGCAGGTCAGACCTAGAACCCTAGAACAGGTAGACGTAGAACCCTAGAGCAGGTCAGACCTAGAACCCTAGAGCAGGTCAGACCTAGAACCCTAGTGCAGGTCAGACCTAGAACCCTACAGCAGGTCAGACCTAGAACCCTAGAGCAGGTAGACCTAGAACCCTAGTGTAGGTCAGACCTAGAACCCTAGAGCAGGTAGACCTAGAACCCTAGAGCAGGTAGACCTAGAACCCTACAGCAGGTCAGACCTAGAACCCTAGAGCAGGCCAGACCTAGAACACTACAGCAGGTCAGATCTAGAACCCTAGAGCAGGTCAGATCTAGAACCCTACAGCAGGTCAGACCTAGAACCTGAGTGCAGGTAGACCTAGAACCCTACAGCAGGTCAGATCTAGAACCCTAGAGCAGGTCAGACCTAGAACCCTACAGCAGGTCAGATCTAGAACCCTAGAGCAGGTCGGACCTAGAACACTACAGCAGGTCAGATCTAGAACCCTAGAGCAGGTCAGATCTAGAACCCTACAGCAGGTCAGATCTAGAACCCTACAGCAGGTCAGATCTAGAACCCTAGAGCAGGTAGACCTAGAACCCGAGTGCAGGTCAGACCTAGAACCCTAGAGCAGGTCAGACCTAGAACCCTAGAGCAGGTAGACCTAGAACCTGAGTGCAGGTCAGACCTAGAACCCTAGTGCAGGTCAGACCTAGAACCCTAGAGCAGGTCAGACCTAGAACCCTAGTGCAGGTCAGACCTAGAACCCTACAGCAGGTCAGACCTAGAACCCTAGAGCAGGTCAGACCTAGAACCCTAGAGCAGGTCAGACCTAGAACCCTAGAGCAGGTAGACCTAGAACCCGAGTGCAGGTCAGACCTAGAACCCTAGTGCAGGTCAGACCTAGAACCCTAGTGCAGGTCAGACCTAGAACCCTAGAGCAGGTCAGATCTAGAACCCTAGAGCAGGTAGACCTAGAACCCTAGAGCAGGTCAGACCTAGAACCCTAGAGCAGGTAGACCTAGAACCTGAGTGCAGGTCAGACCTAGAACCCTAGTGCAGGTCAGACCTAGAACCCTAGAGCAGGTCAGACCTAGAACCCTAGTGCAGGTCAGACCTAGAACCCTAGAGCAGGTCAGACCTAGAACCCTAGAGCAGGTCAGACCTAGAACCTAGAGCAGGTCAGACCTAGAACCCTAGAGCAGGTAGACCTAGAACCCGAGTGCAGGTCAGACCTAGAACCCTAGTGCAGGTCAGACCTAGAACCCTAGTGCAGGTCAGACCTAGAACCCTAGTGCAGGTCAGACCTAGAACCCTAGAGCAGGTCAGACCTAGAACCCTAGAGCAGGTAGACCTAGAACCCGAGTGCAGGTCAGACCTAGAACCCTAGTGCAGGTCAGACCTAGAACCCTAGTGCAGGTCAGACCTAGAACCCTACAGCAGGTCAGACCTAGAACCTAGAGCAGGTCAGACCTAGAACCCTAGAGCAGGTCAGACCTAGAACCCTAGAGCAGGTAGACCTAGAACCTGAGTGCAGGTCAGACCTAGAACCCTAGTGCAGGTCAGACCTAGAACCCTAGAGCAGGTCAGACCTAGAACCCTAGTGCAGGTCAGACCTAGAACCCTACAGCAGGTCAGACCTAGAACCCTAGTGCAGGTCAGATCTAGAACCCTAGTGCAGGTCAGACCTAGAACCCTAGTGCAGGTCAGATCTAGAACCCTAGAGCAGGTCAGACCTAGAACCCTACAGCAGGTCAGATCTAGAACCCTACAGCAGGTCAAACCTAGAACCCTACAGCAGGTCAGATCTAGAACCCTAGAGCAGGTCAGATCTAGAACCCTACAGCAGGTCAGACCTAGAACCCTACAGCAGGTCAGATCTAGAACCCTAGAGCAGGTCAGATCTAGAACCCTAGAGCAGGTCAGATCTAGAACCCTAGTGCAGGTCAGACCTAGAACCCTAGTGCAGGTCAGACCTAGAACCCTAGAGCAGGTCAGACCTAGAACCCTAGAGCAGGTCAGACCTAGAACCCTAGTGCAGGTCAGACCTAGAACCCTAGAGCAGGTCAGACCTAGAACCCTAGAGCAGGTCAGACCTAGAACCCTAGAGCAGGTCAGACCTAGAACCCTAGAGCAGGTCAGACCTAGAACCCTACAGCAGGTCAGATCTAGAACCCTAGAGCAGGTCAGACCTAGAACCCTACAGCAGGTCAGACCTAGAACCCTACAGCAGGTCAGACCTAGAACCCTAGAGCAGGTCAGATCTAGAACCCTAGTGCAGGTCAGACCTAGAACCCTAGAGCAGGTCAGATCTAGAACCCTAGTGCAGGTCAGACCTAGAACCCTAGAGCAGGTCAGATCTAGAACCTGAGTGCAGGTCAGACCTAGAACCCTACAGCAGGTCAGACCTAGAACCCTACAGCAGGTCAGACCTAGAACCCTAGTGCAGGTCAGACCTAGAACCCTAGGTACACATTCATCTGGAAATCATCAATAAGTGATGATGAACTCTTCATGTGTCAGAATTAATATGTACTCATGTACCAACATGAACATAGAAAAATCAGTATCAGGGATGCACGATAAAATCGGCCCCCTATTGGTATCGACTTATATCAGCCCCCCCACCAATATTTAACCCATCAGCCCGCTGTTTCTAAAGTCTAAAAAAAACCCCAAACTTCGTCTTCTTCTTCAAAAACGTATTTTTTTACGCACTTTAAAACTTCTAAAGACTAGGGGTGGAAAAAAATACTGATATACTGAAATGCGATAATTTCATATGATATCATATTGACATTTGAAAATGTGATATTAATCTATTTTACTAATGAAATTTTGTGATATTTCATTGTTCTGTTACGAAAACTCACGAGAAATTACAAAAATTTTGTGATATTTTCACGTGCTGACATCATATTGACATTTAAAAACGCATCATCCATCTATTTTATTAACGAAATCTTGCGATATTTCATCTTTCTGTTATGAAATTTCACCGGAATTCACGAAATACTGTGAGATTTTGTAAGTATAATAGATCGATGCCGCGTTTTTAAATATTGATTAGATATCAGCATATGAAAATATTGCGATATTTCAGTGTATCAGTACCCCCCTATTTTTTAAAGTGTCGCAAAACAGATAACAAAACTGCTATTTGCAATGAATGCTTATTTTTTTCAGCTTTAATATCGGCATTGATATTGGTTATCAGCCACGAGTTTTAAAATATCGGTCAAAATTCCAATGTTGTGCACCCCTAATCAGTATATACTGATACTGTACACACACACACACACACACACATATATATATATATATATATATACAGTCTTCCTCAAAATTATTTATACCCTCCAATTAAAGAAAATACTAAATTCACAACAGTAATTCAAATAACAAGAAACTAATAAATAAAAAATTTACAAAATTATAATTTAATGAAATAAAATATTGTTTCTAATTGTGGTTGGAAATAATAATAAGAAAAAAACAAACAAAACTGTCTCAGACACATCAGAGCATCTTTCCCATGAACATGGACCAACATACCTGTCAACAGGTGCAGACGTCTGATTGGACGTTACAGAAACACCCAGGGCCGGCTCTGAC
>JALJCO010013308.1:25000-52192 GCA_023101725.1 Atherinomorus stipes | reverse complement strand
ACACTGTAGTATCTGTGGTGATACTGTACGATCTGTGGGAAAACTGTAGTATCTGTAGTAATACTGTAGGATTAGAAGTAATACTGTAGAATCTGTGGTAATATTGTAGGATCAGTAGTAATAATGTAGTATCTGTAGTGATACTGTAGTATCTGTAGTTATACTGTAGGATCAGTAGTAATACTGTAGTATCTGTAGTGATACTGTAGTATCTGTAGTTATACTGTAGGATCTGTAGTAATACTGCATTATTTGTAGTAATACTGTAGTATCAGTAGTAATACTGTAGTATTTGTAGTGATACTGTAGTATCTGTTATACTGTAGTATCAGAAGTAATACTGTAGTATCTGTAGTGATACTGTAGTATCTGCAGTAATGCAGTAGCATCTGTAGTAATACTGTAGTATCTGCAGTGATTCTGTAGTATCTGTGGTAATACTGTAGCATCAGTAGTTATAATGTAGGATCTGTAGTATGTGTGGTAATATTGTAGGATCAGTAGTAATACTGTAGTATCTGTAGTGATACAGTAGCATCTGTAGTAATACTGTAGCATCAGTAGTTATAATGTAGGATCTGTAGTATGTGTGGTAATATTGTAGGATCAGTAGTAATACTGTAGTATCTGCAGTGATACAGTAGCATCTGTAGTAATACTGTAGCATCAGTAGTTATAATGTAGGATCTGTAGTATGTGTGGTAATATTGTAGGATCAATAGTAATACTGTAGTATCTGTAGTGATACTGTAGGATCAGTAGTAATACTGTAGTATCTGTAGTGATACAGTAGTATCTGTGGTAATACTGTAGTATCTGTTGTGATACTGTAGGATCAATAGTAATACTGTAGTATCTGTAGAGATACTTTAGTATCTGTAGTTATACTGTAGTATCTGTTGTGATACTGTAGGATCAGTAGTAATACTGTAGTGTCTGCAGTAATACTGTAGTATCTGTAGTGATACTGTAGGATCAGTAGTAATACTGTTGTATCAGTAGTAATACTGTTGTATCAGTAGTAATACTGTAGCATCTGCAGTGATACTTTAGTATCTGTAGTAATACTGTAGAATCTGTAGTGATTCTGTAGTATCTGTTGTGATACTGTAGGATCAGTAGTAATACTGTAGTATCTGTAGTAATATTGTAGTATCAGTAGTAATACTGTAGTATCTGTAGTAATATTGTAGTGTCTGCAGTAATACTGTAGTATCTGTAGTGATACTGTAGGATCAGTAGTAATACTGTAGTGTCTGCAGTAATACTGCAGTATCTGTAGTGATACTGTAGGATCAGTAGTAATACTGTAGTATCTGTAGTAATATTGTAGTATCAGTAGTAATACTGTAGTATCTGTAGTAATATTGTAGTGTCTGCAGTAATACTGTAGTATCTGTAGTGATACTGTAGGATCAGTAGTAATACTGTAGTGTCTGCAGTAATACTGTAGTATCTGTAGTGATACTGTAGGATCAGTAGTAATACTGTTGTATCAGTAGTAATACTGTTGTATCAGTAGTAATACTGTAGCATCTGCAGTGATACTTTAGTATCTGTAGTAATACTGTAGAATCTGTAGTGATTCTGTAGTATCTGTTGTGATACTGTAGGGTCAGTAGTAATACTGTAGTATCTGTAGTAATATTGTAGTATCAGTAGTAATACTGTAGTATCTGTAGTAATATTGTAGTGTCTGCAGTAATACTGTAGTATCTGTAGTGATACTGTAGGATCAGTAGTAATACTGTAGTGTCTGCAGTAATACTGTAGTATCTGTAGTGATACTGTAGGATCAGTAGTAATACTGTTGTATCAGTAGTAATACTGTTGTATCAGTAGTAATACTGTAGCATCTGCAGTGATACTTTAGTATCTGTAGTAATACTGTAGAATCTGTAGTGATTCTGTAGTATCTGTTGTGATACTGTAGGATCAGTAGTAATACTGTAGTATCTGTAGTAATATTGTAGTATCAGTAGTAATACTGTAGTATCTGTAGTAATATTGTAGTGTCTGCAGTAATACTGTAGTATCTGTAGTGATACTGTAGGATCAGTAGTAATACTGTAGTGTCTGCAGTAATACTGCAGTATCTGTAGTGATACTGTAGGATCAGTAGTAATACTGTTGTATCAGAGTAATACTGTTGTATCAGTAGTAATACTGTAGCATCTGCAGTGATACTTTAGTATCTGTAGTTATACTGTAGAATCTGCAGTAATACTGTGGTATATGAATTTATACTGTAGGATCAGTAGTAACACTGTAGTATCTGCAGTAATACTATGGTATATGAATTTACACTGTAGGATAAGTAGTAACACTGTAGTATCTGCAGTAATACTGTGGTATATGAATTAATACTGTAGGATCAGTAGTAACACTGTAGTATCTGCAGTAATACTGTGGTATATGAATTTATACTGTAGGATCAGTAGTAACACTGTAGTATCTGCAGTAATACTATGGTATATGAATTTACACTGTAGGATCAGTAGTAACACTGTAGTATCTGCAGTAATACTGTGGTATATGAATTAATACTGTAGGATCAGTAGTAACACTGTAGTATCTGCTGTAATACTATGGTATATGAATTTATACTGTAGGATCAGTAGTAACACTGTAGTGTCTGCAGTAATACTGTGGTATATGAATTTATACTGTAGGATCAGTAGTAACACTGTAGTATCTGCTGTAATACTATGGTATATGAATTTATACTGTAGGATCAGTAGTAACACTGTAGTATCTGCTGTAATACTATGGTATATGAATTAATACTGTAGGATCAGTAGTAACACTGTAGTATCTGCTGTAATACTATGGTATATGAATTTATACTGTAGGATCAGTAGTAACACTGTAGTATCTGCAGTAATACTGTGGTATATGAATTAATACTGTAGGATCAGTAGTAACACTGTAGTATCTGCTGTAATACTGTGGTATATGAACTAATACTGTAGGATCAGTAGTAACACTGTAGTATCTGCAGTAATACTGTGGTATATGAATTAATACTGTAGGATCAGTAGTAACACTGTAGTATCTGCTGTAATACTGTGGTATATGAATTAATACTGTAGGATCAGTAGTAACACTGTAGTATCTGCTGTAATACTGTGGTATATGAATTTATACTGTAGGATCAGTAGTAACACTGTAGTATCTGCAGTAATACTGTGGTATATGAATTAATACTGTAGGATCAGTAGTAACACTGTAGTATCTGCAGTAATACTGTGGTATATGAATTAATACTGTAGGATCAGTAGTAACACTGTAGTATCTGCTGTAATACTGTGGTATATGAATTTATACTGTAGGATCAGTAGTAACACTGTAGTATCTGCAGTAATACTGTGGTATATGAATTAATACTGTAGGATCAGTAGTAACACTGTAGTATCTGCTGTAATACTGTGGTATATGAATTTATACTGTAGGATCAGTAGTAACACTAGTATCTGCTGTAATACTGTGGTATATGAATTAATACTGTAGGATCAGTAGTAACACTGTAGTATCTGCTGTAATACTGTGGTATAAGAATTAATACTGTAGGATCAGTAGTAACACTGTAGTATCTGCTGTAATACTGTGGTATATGAATTTATACTGTAGGATCAGTAGTAACACTGTAGTATCTGCTGTAATACTGTGGTATAAGAATTAATACTGTAGGATCTGAAGCAATATTGCAGTATCTGTAGTTATACTGTAGTATCTGTAGTGATACTGTAGTATCTGTAGTAATACTGTAGTATCTATAGTGATACTGTAGTATCTGCAGTAATACTGTAGTATCAGTAGTAATACTGTAGTATCTAAAGTAATACTGTAGTATCTGTAGTGATACTGTAGTATCTCCAGGAATACTGTAGGATCAGAAGTAATACTGTAGTATCTGCAGTTATACTGTAGTATCTGTAGTGATTCTGTAGATGCTGCAGTGATACTGTAGTATCTCTAGTAATACTGTAGTATCTGTAGTGGTACTGTAGTATCTGTAGTGATACTGCAGTATCTGAATACTGTAGTATCTGTAGTAATACTGTAGTATCTGCAGTGATTCTGTATCTGTAGTAATACTCTAGTATCTGAAGTAATACCGTAGTATCTGTAGTGATACTGTAGTATCTGCAGTGATACTGTAGTATCTCCAGGAATACTGTAGGATCAGTAGTAATACTGTAGTATCTGCAGTAATACTGTAGTATCTGTAGTGATTCTGTAGTACCTGCAGTGATACTGTATCTGTAGTAATACTGTAGTATCTGAAGCGATACTGTAGTATCTGAAGCAATACTGTAGTATCTGTAGTGATACTGTAGGATCAGTAGTAATACTGTAGTATCTGTAGTGATACTTTAGTATCTGAAGCAATACTATAGTGTCTGTAGTAATACTGTAGTATCTGTAGTGATACTATAGGATCAGTAGTAACACTGTAGTATCTGAAGCAATACTATAGTGTCTGTAGTAATACTGTAGTATCTGCAGTGATACTGTTGTATCTGTAGTGATTCTGTAGATTCTGTAGTAATACTGTAGTATCTGAAGCAATACTAGAGTGTCTGTAGTAATACTGTAGTATATGCAGTGATACTGTTGTATCTGTAGTGGTACTGTAGGATCAGTAGTAATACTGTAGTATCTGCAGTGATACAGTAGTATCTGTGGTAATACTGTAGTATCTGAAGCAATACTGTAGTATCTGCAGTGATACTGTAGTATCAGTAGTAATACTGTAGTATCTGTAGTGATACTGTAGTATCTGTTGTTATACTGTAGGATCCGTAGTAATACTGTAGTATCTGTAGTAATACTGTAGTATCTGTAGTGATTATGTATTTGTAGTAATACTTTAGGATCAGTAGTAATACTGTAGTATCTGTAGTAATACTGTAGGATCAGTAGTAATACTGTCGTTTCAGTAGTAATACTGTAGGATCTGCAGTGATACTGTAGTATCTGTAGTAATACTGTAGGATCTGTAGTAAAACTGTAGGATCTGTAGTAATACTGTACTATCTGCAGTAATACTGTACGATCTGTAGTAAAACTGTAGGATCAGAGGTAATACTGTAGTATCTGTAGTTA
The DNA here is from genome assembly GCA_023101725.1 of Atherinomorus stipes. NCBI lineage: Eukaryota > Metazoa > Chordata > Actinopteri > Atheriniformes > Atherinidae > Atherinomorus > Atherinomorus stipes. Next base: position 47,083 of record JALJCO010013308.1, on the reverse strand, counting down.
TACTGTAGTATCTACAGTAATACTGTATCATCTGTAGTGATACTGTAGTATCTCTAGTAATACTGTAGGTTCAGTAGTAATACTGTAATATCTGTAGTAATACTGCAGTATCAGTAGTAAAACTGTAGTATCTGTTGTGATACTGTAGGATCAGAAGTAATACTGTAGTATCAGTAGTAATACTGTAGTATCCTTAGTGATACTGTACGATCTGTGGTAAAACTGTAGGATCAGAAGTAATACTGTAGTATCTGTAGTGATACTGTAGTATCTGTGGTGATACTGTACGATCTGTAGGAAAACTGTAGGATCAGAAGTAATACTGTAGTATCTGTAGTTATACTGTAGTATCTGTGGTGATACTGTATGATCTGTGGTAAAACTGTAGGATCAGAAGTAATACTGTAGTATCTGCAGTGATACTGTTGTATCTGTAGTGATACTGTAGTATCTATAGTAATACTGTAGAATCCTTAGTGATACTGTACATCTGTAGTAAAACTGTAGGATCAGAAGTAATACTGTAGTATCTGTAGTTATACTGTAGTATCTGTGGGATACTTACGATCTGTAGGAAAACTTGTATCTGTAGTAATACTGTAGGATTAGAAGTAATACTGTAGAATCTGGAATATTGTAGGATCAGTAGTAATAATGTAGTATCTAAGCATACTTAGTATCTGCAGATACTTAGTATCAGTAGTAATACTGTAGTATCTAGATACTGTAGTATTGTGTTATACTGTAGGATCCGTAGTAATACTAGTACTGTAGTATACTGTAGTATCTGTATGATTATGTATTTGTAGTAATATTTAGGATCAGTAGTAATACTAGTATCTGTAGTATACTGTAGGATCATAGTAATACTCTCAGTAGTATACTTAGGATCGATACTGTAGTATCTGTAGTAATACTTAGGATTGTAGTAAAATGTAGGATCTTAGTAATACTGTACTATCTGCAGTAATACTAGATCAGAGTAAAATGTAGGATCAGAGGTAATACTGTAGTATCTGTAGTTATACTGTAGTATCTACAGTAATACTGTATCATCTGTAGTGATACTGTAGTATCTCTATAATACTGTAGGTTCAGTAGTAATACTTAATATCTGTAGTAATACTGCAGTATCAGTAGTAAACTGTAGTATCTGTTGTGATACTGTAGGATCAGAAGTAATACTGTAGTATCAGTAGTAATACTGTAGTATCCTTAGTGATACTGTACGATCTGTGGTAAAACTGTAGGATCAGAAGTAATACTGTAGTATCTGTAGTGATACTGTAGTATCTGTGGTGATACTGTACGATCTGTAGGAAAACTGTAGGATCAGAAGTAATACTGTAGTATCTGTAGTTATACTGTAGTATCTGTGGTGATACTGTATGATCTGTGGTAAAACTGTAGGATCAGAAGTAATACTGTAGTATCTGCAGTGATACTGTTGTATCTGTAGTGATACTGTAGTATCTATAGTAATACTGTAGAATCCTTAGTGATACTGTACGATCTGTAGTAAAACTGTAGGATCAGAAGTAATACTGTAGTATCTGTAGTTACACTGTAGTATCTGTGGTGATACTGTACGATCTGTAGGAAAACTGTAGTATCTGTAGTAATACTGTAGGATTAGAAGTAATACTGTAGAATCTGTGGTAATATTGTAGGATCAGTAGTAATAATGTAGTATCTGTAGTGATACTGTAGTATCTGTAGTTATACTGTAGGATCAGTAGTAATACTGTAGTATCTGTAGTGATACTGTAGTATCTGTAGTTATACTGTAGGATCTGTAGTAATACTGCATTATTTGTAGTAATACTGTAGTATCAGTAGTAATACTGTAGTATTTGTAGTGATACTGTAGTATCTGTTATACTGTAGTATCAGAAGTAATACTGTAGTATCTGTAGTGATACTGTAGTATCTGCAGTAATGCAGTAGCATCTGTAGTAATACTGTAGTATCTGCAGTGATTCTGTAGTATCTGTGGTAATACTGTAGCATCAGTAGTTATAATGTAGGATCTGTAGTATGTGTGGTAATATTGTAGGATCAGTAGTAATACTGTAGTATCTGTAGTGATACAGTAGCATCTGTAGTAATACTGTAGCATCAGTAGTTATAATGTAGGATCTGTAGTATGTGTGGTAATATTGTAGGATCAGTAGTAATACTGTAGTATCTGCAGTGATACAGTAGCATCTGTAGTAATACTGTAGCATCAGTAGTTATAATGTAGGATCTGTAGTATGTGTGGTAATATTGTAGGATCAATAGTAATACTGTAGTATCTGTAGTGATACTGTAGGATCAGTAGTAATACTGTAGTATCTGTAGTGATACAGTAGTATCTGTGGTAATACTGTAGTATCTGTTGTGATACTGTAGGATCAATAGTAATACTGTAGTATCTGTAGAGATACTTTAGTATCTGTAGTTATACTGTAGTATCTGTTGTGATACTGTAGGATCAGTAGTAATACTGTAGTGTCTGCAGTAATACTGTAGTATCTGTAGTGATACTGTAGGATCAGTAGTAATACTGTTGTATCAGTAGTAATACTGTTGTATCAGTAGTAATACTGTAGCATCTGCAGTGATACTTTAGTATCTGTAGTAATACTGTAGAATCTGTAGTGATTCTGTAGTATCTGTTGTGATACTGTAGGATCAGTAGTAATACTGTAGTATCTGTAGTAATATTGTAGTATCAGTAGTAATACTGTAGTATCTGTAGTAATATTGTAGTGTCTGCAGTAATACTGTAGTATCTGTAGTGATACTGTAGGATCAGTAGTAATACTGTAGTGTCTGCAGTAATACTGTAGTATCTGTAGTGATACTGTAGGATCAGTAGTAATACTGTTGTATCAGTAGTAATACTGTTGTATCAGTAGTAATACTGTAGCATCTGCATGATACTTTAGTATCTGTAGTAATACTGTAAATCTAGTGATTCTGTAGTATCTGTTGTGATACTGTAGGATCAGTAGTAATACTGTAGTATCTGTAGTAATATTGTAGTATCAGTAGTAATACTGTAGTATCTGTAGTAATATTGTAGTGTCTGCAGTAATACTGTAGTATCTGTAGTGATACTGTAGGATCAGTAGTAATACTGTAGTATCTGTAGTAATATTGTAGTATCAGTAGTAATACTGTAGTATCTGTAGTAATATTGTAGTGTCTGCAGTAATACTGTAGTATCTGTAGTGATACTGTAGGATCAGTAGTAATACTGTAGTGTCTGCAGTAATACTGTAGTATCTGTAGTGATACTGTAGGATCAGTAGTGATTCTGTAGTATCTGTTGTGATACTGTAGGATCAGTAGTAATACTGTAGTATCTGTAGTAATATTGTAGTATCAGTAGTAATACTGTAGTATCTGTAGTAATATTGTAGTGTTTGCAGTAATACTGTAGTATCTGTAGTGATACTGTAGGATCAGTAGTAATACTGTAGTGTCTGCAGTAATACTGTAGTATCTGTAGTGATACTGTAGGATCAGTAGTAATACTGTTGTATCAGTAGTAATACTGTTGTATCAGTAGTAATACTGTAGCATCTGCAGTGATACTTTAGTATCTGTAGTAATACTGTAGAATCTGTAGTGATTCTGTAGTATCTGTTGTGATACTGTAGGATCAGTAGTAATACTGTAGTATCTGTAGTAATATTGTAGTATCAGTAGTAATACTGTAGTATCTGTAGTAATATTGTAGTGTCTGCAGTAATACTGTAGTATCTGTAGTGATACTGTAGGATCAGTAGTAATACTGTAGTGTCTGCAGTAATACTGCAGTATCTGTAGTGATACTGTAGGATCAGTAGTAATACTGTTGTATCAGTAGTAATACTGTTGTATCAGTAGTAATACTGTAGCATCTGCAGTGATACTTTAGTATCTGTAGTTATACTGTAGAATCTGTAGTAATACTGTAGTGTCTGCAGTGATTCTGTAGTATCTGTTGTGATACTGTAGGATCAGTAGTAATACTGTAGTATCTGTAGTAATATTGTAGTATCTGTAGTAATACTGTAGCATCTGCAGTGATACTTTAGTATCTGTAGTAATACTGTAGAATCTGTAGTGATTCTGTAGTATCTGTTGTGATACTGTAGGATCAGTAGTAATACTGTAGTATCTGTAGTAATATTGTAGTATCAGTAGTAATACTGTAGTATCTGTAGTAATATTGTAGTGTCTGCAGTAATACTGTAGTATCTGTAGTGATACTGTAGGATCAGTAGTAATACTGTAGTGTCTGCAGTAATACTGCAGTATCTGTAGTGATACTGTAGGATCAGTAGTAATACTGTTGTATCAGTAGTAATACTGTTGTATCAGTAGTAATACTGTAGCATCTGCAGTGATACTTTAGTATCTGTAGTTATACTGTAGAATCTGTAGTAATACTGTAGTGTCTGCAGTGATTCTGTAGTATCTGTTGTGATACTGTAGGATCAGTAGTAATACTGTAGTATCTGTAGTAATATTGTAGTATCTGTAGTAATACTGTAGTATTTCTTTAGAACTTCACTTTAGTAATCATGAGTTCAGCTTACTGTGGTGTGTACTGTGGCAGTACTTCATGTGTTACCATGTGTAGTACTTACAGGCAGTGTACCACGGTGCGTCCCTCGCCGCCGTCGTACTCGTCCTGCCATTTGTCCACCTGGTGGACGAGTTTGAGGAAGGAGCGCTTGGAGACGGGCGTGTCCCGGTACATGGGCCAGCCCAGGAACTGGAACTGCTGCACCATGCGGTACCCGTCCTGCGGCTGGACGTGGGGGTGGGCGAAACAAGCGGAGGGAGGGCAGACAGGAGTAAGAACATGGGGGCATAAATGTTAGCAGACAGGGAGAGGAAAGGCTTTAAATCAAGCGCGCCCACAGTTAAACTGCTCGTTTACTTGTTTTTTTGTGTGTTTATTTTGAATATTTCTGTTGAACCAGAATTTAGAATCAATGTCACGATTTTCATAGAATTTTATTTATTATTACTTTTGTCAGTTTCATCCTTTTTCCCTGACAGATGATTCTTTTCCTTCTTTAGTTGGAGGGTAGGAATCATTTCCACGACTCTACAGCCTCTTTTTTTAATGATAAAGTTTTATTAGGATATCTGTTAAACCACAAATACCATTTCTGAGTCGGTGGGGATGTGAAGGTGTGAAAAAGGAGCGTACAGCTGCAGGAACTGGACCCGTGAGTCCGTGGAGATGTGAAGGTGTGAAAAAGGAGCGTACGGCTGCAGGAACTGGACCCGTGAGTCCGTGGAGATGTGAAGGTGTGAAAAAGGAGCGTACAGCTGCAGGAACTGGACCCGTGAGTCCGTGGAGATGTGAAGGTGTGAAAAAGGAGCGTACGGCTGCAGGAACTGGACCCGTGAGTCCGTGGGGATGTGAAGGTGTGAAAAAGGAGCGTACGGCTGCAGGAACTGCACCCGTGAGTCCGTGGGGATGTGAAGGTGTGAAAAAGGAGCGTACGGCTGCAGGAACTGCACCCGTGAGTCGGTGGAGATGTGAAGGTGTGAAAAAGGAGCGTACGGCTGCAGGAACTGGACCCGTGAGTCCGTGGGGATGTGAAGGTGTGAAAAAGGAGCGTACGGCTGCAGGAACTGGACCCGTGAGTCCGTGGGGATGTGAAGGTGTGAAAAGGGAGCGTACGGTTGCAGGAACTGCACCCGTGAGTCCGTGGAGATGTGAAGGTGTGAAAAAGGAGCGTACGGCTGCAGGAACTGCACCCGTGAGTCGGTGGGGATGTGAAGGTGTGAAAAAGGAGCGTACGGCTGCAGGAACTGGACCCGTGAGTCGGTGGGGACGTGAAGGTGTGAAAAAGGAGCGTACGGCTGCAGGAACTGGACCCGTGAGTCCGTGGGGATGTGAAGGTGTGAAAAAGGAGCGTACGGCTGCAGGTGAGTCGGTGGGGATGTGAAGGTGTGAAAAAGGAGCGTACGGCTGCAGGAACTGCACCCGTGAGTCCGTGGGGATGTGAAGGTGTGAAAAAGGAGCGTACGGCTGCAGGAACTGCACCCGTGAGTCCGTGGGGATGTGAAGGTGTGAAAAAGGAGCGTACGGCTGCAGGAACTGGACCCGTGAGTCCGTGGGGATGTGAAGGTGTGAAAAAGGAGCGTACGGCTGCAGGAACTGGACCCGTGAGTCCGTGGGGATGTGAAGGTGTGAAAAAGGAGCGTACGGCTGCAGGAACTGCACCCGTGAGTCCGTGGGGATGTGAAGGTGTGAAAAAGGAGCGTACGGCTGCAGGAACTGCACCCGTGAGTCCGTGGGGATGTGAAGGTGTGAAAAAGGAGCGTACGGCTGCAGGAACTGCACCCGTGAGTCCGTGGAGATGTGAAGGTGTGAAAAAGGAGCGTACGGCTGCAGGAACTGGACCCGTGAGTCCGTGGGGATGTGAAGGTGTGAAAAAGGAGCGTACGGCTGCAGGAACTGGACCCGTGAGTCCGTGGGGATGTGAAGGTGTGAAAAAGGAGCGTACGGCTGCAGGAACTGCACCCGTGAGTCCGTGGGGATGTGAAGGTGTGAAAAAGGAGCGTACGGCTGCAGGAACTGGACCCGTGAGTCCGTGGGGATGTGAAGGTGTGAAAAAGGAGCGTACGGCTGCAGGAACTGGACCCGTGAGTCCGTGGGGATGTGAAGGTGTGAAAAAGGAGCGTACGGCTGCAGGAACTGGACCCGTGAGTCGGTGGGGATGTGAAGGTGTGAAAAAGGAGCGTACGGCTGCAGGAACTGCACCCGTGAGTCCGTGGGGATGTGAAGGTGTGAAAAAGGAGCGTACGGCTGCAGGAACTGCACCCGTGAGTCGGTGGGGATGTGAAGGTGTGAAAAAGGAGCGTACGGCTGCAGGAACTGCACCCGTGAGTCGGTGGGGATGTGAAGGTGTGAAAAAGGAGCGTACGGCTGCAGGAACTGGACCCGTGAGTCCGTGGGGATGTGAAGGTGTGAAAAAGGAGCGTACGGCTGCAGGAACTGGACCCGTGAGTCCGTGGGGATGTGAAGGTGTGAAAAAGGAGCGTACGGCTGCAGGAACTGGACCCGTGAGTCCGTGGGGATGTGAAGGTGTGAAAAAGGAGCGTACGGCTGCAGGAACTGGACCCGTGAGTCGGTGGGGATGTGAAGGTGTGAAAAAGGGAGCGTACGGCTGCAGGAACTGCACCCGTGAGTCGGTGGGAATGTGAAGGTGTGAAAAAGGAGCGTACGGCTGCAGGAACTGCACCCGTGAGTCCGTGGGGATGTGAAGGTGTGAAAAAGGAGCGTACGGCTGCAGGTGAGTCGGTGGGGATGTGAAGGTGTGAAAAAGGAGCGTACGGCTGCAGGAACTGGACCCGTGAGTCCGTGGGGATGTGAAGGTGTGAAAAAGGAGCGTACGGCTGCAGGAACTGGACCCGTGAGTCCGTGGGGATGTGAAGGTGTGAAAAAGGAGCGTACGGCTGCAGGAACTGGACCCGTGAGTCCGTGGGGATGTGAAGGTGTGAAAAAGGAGCGTACGGCTGCAGGAACTGGACCCGTGAGTCCGTGGGGATGTGAAGGTGTGAAAAAGGAGCGTACGGCTGCAGGAACTGCACCCGTGAGTCCGTGGGGATGTGAAGGTGTGAAAAGGAGCGTACGGCTGCAGGAACTGGACCCGTGAGTCGGTGGGGATGTGAAGGTGTGAAAAAGGAGCGTACGGCTGCAGGTGAATCGGTGGGGATGTGAAGGTGTGAAAAAGGAGCGTACGGCTGCAGGAACTGGACCCGTGAGTCCGTGGGGATGTGAAGGTGTGAAAAAGGAGCGTACGGCTGCAGGAACTGGACCCGTGAGTCCGTGGGGATGTGAAGGTGTGAAAAAGGAGCGTACGGCTGCAGGAACTGCACCCGTGAGTCCGTGGGGATGTGAAGGTGTGAAAAAGGAGCGTACGGCTGCAGGAACTGCACCCGTGAGTCCGTGGGGATGTGAAGGTGTGAAAAAGGAGCGTACGGCTGCAGGAACTGGACCCGAGTCCGTGGGGATGTGAAGGTGTGAAAAAGGAGCGTACGGCTGCAGGAACTGGACCCGTGAGTCCGTGGGGATGTGAAGGTGTGAAAAAGGAGCGTACGGCTGCAGGAACTGGACCCGTGAGTCCGTGGGGATGTGAAGGTGTGAAAAAGGAGCGTACGGCTGCAGGAACTGGACCCGTGAGTCGGTGGGGATGTGAAGGTGTGAAAAAGGAGCGTACGGCTGCAGGAACTGCACCCGTGAGTCCGTGGGGATGTGAAGGTGTGAAAAAGGAGCGTACGGCTGCAGGAACTGGACCCGTGAGTCCGTGGGGATGTGAAGGTGTGAAAAGGAGCGTACGGCTGCAGGAACTGGACCCGTGAGTCCGTGGGGATGTGAAGGTGTGAAAAAGGAGCGTACGGCTGCAGGAACTGGACCCGTGAGTCCGTGGGGATGTGAAGGTGTGAAAAAGGAGCGTACGGCTGCAGGAACTGCACCCGTGAGTCGGTGGGGATGTGAAGGTGTGAAAAAGGAGCGTACAGCTGCAGGAACTGCACCCGTGAGTCCGTGGGGATGTGAAGGTGTGAAAAGGAGCGTACGGCTGCAGGAACTGCACCCGTGAGTCCGTGGGGATGTGAAGGTGTGAAAAAGGAGCGTACGGCTGCAGGAACTGGACCCGTGAGTCGGTGGGAATGTGAAGGTGTAAAAAAGGAGCGTACGGCTGCAGGAACTGGACCCGTGAGTCCGTGGGAATGTGAAGGTGTGAAAAAGGAGCGTACGGCTGCAGGAACTGGACCCGTGAGTCCGTGGGGATGTGAAGGTGTGAAAAATGAGCGTACGGCTGCAGGAACTGGACCCGTGAGTCCGTGGGGATGTGAAGGTGTGAAAAAGGAGCGTACGGCTGCAGGAACTGCACCCGTGAGTCGGTGGGGATGTGAAGGTGTGAAAAAGGAGCGTACGGCTGCAGGAACTGGACCCGTGAGTCCGTGGGGATGTGAAGGTGTGAAAAAGGAGCGTACGGCTGCAGGAACTGGACCCGTGAGTCCGTGGGGATGTGAAGGTGTGAAAAAGGAGCGTACGGCTGCAGGAACTGCACCCGTGAGTCCGTGGGGATGTGAAGGTGTGAAAAAGGAGCGTACGGCTGCAGGAACTGCACCCGTGAGTCCGTGGGGATGTGAAGGTGTGAAAAAGGAGCGTACGGCTGCAGGAACTGCACCCGTGAGTCGGTGGGGATGTGAAGGTGTGAAAAAGGAGCGTACGGCTGCAGGAACTGCACCCGTGAGTCGGTGGGGATGTGAAGGTGTGAAAAAGGAGCGTACGGCTGCAGGAACTGGACCCGTGAGTCGGTGGGGATGTGAAGGTGTGAAAAAGGAGCGTACGGCTGCAGGAACTGCACCCGTGAGTCGGTGGGGATGTGAAGGTGTGAAAAAGGAGCGTACGGCTGCAGGAACTGCACCCGTGAGTCCGTGGGGATGTGAAGGTGTGAAAAAGGAGCGTACGGCTGCAGGTGAGTCCGTGGGGATGTGAAGGTGTGAAAAAGGAGCGTACGGCTGCAGGAACTGCACCCGTGAGTCCGTGGGGATGTGAAGGTGTGAAAAAGGAGCGTACGGCTGCAGGAACTGGACCCGTGAGTCCGTGGAGATGTGAAGGTGTGAAAAAGGAGCGTACGGCTGCAGGAACTGGACCCGTGAGTCCGTGGGGATGTGAAGGTGTGAAAAAGGAGCGTACGGCTGCAGGAACTGGACCCGTGAGTCCGTGGGGATGTGAAGGTGTGAAAAAGGAGCGTACGGCTGCAGGAACTGGACCCGTGAGTCCGTGGGGATGTGAAGGTGTGAAAAAGGAGCGTACGGCTGCAGGAACTGCACCCGTGAGTCCGTGGGGATGTGAAGGTGTGAAAAAGGAGCGTACGGCTGCAGGAACTGCACCCGTGAGTCCGTGGGGATGTGAAGGTGTGAAAAAGGAGCGTACGGCTGCAGGAACTGGACCCGTGAGTCCGTGGGGATGTGAAGGTGTGAAAAAGGAGCGTACGGCTGCAGGAACTGGACCCGTGAGTCCGTGGGGATGTGAAGGTGTGAAAAAGGAGCGTACGGCTGCAGGAACTGCACCCGTGAGTCGGTGGGGATGTGAAGGTGTGAAAAAGGAGCGTACGGCTGCAGGTGAGTCCGTGGGGATGTGAAGGTGTGAAAAAGGAGCGTACGGCTGCAGGTGAGTCCGTGGGGATGTGAAGGTGTGAAAAAGGAGCGTACGGCTGCAGGAACTGGACCCGTGAGTCCGTGGGGATGTGAAGGTGTGAAAAAGGAGCGTACGGCTGCAGGAACTGGACCCGTGAGTCCGTGGGGATGTGAAGGTGTGAAAAAGGAGCGTACGGCTGCAGGAACTGGACCCGTGAGTCCGTGGGAATGTGAAGGTGTGAAAAATGAGCGTACGGCTGCAGGAACTGCACCCGTGAGTCCGTGGGGATGTGAAGGTGTGAAAAAGGAGCGTACGGCTGCAGGAACTGCACCCGTGAGTCCGTGGGGATGTGAAGGTGTGAAAAAGGAGCGTACGGCTGCAGGTGAGTCCGTGGGGATGTGAAGGTGTGAAAAAGGAGCGTACGGCTGCAGGAACTGGACCCGAGTCCGTGGGGATGTGAAGGTGTGAAAAAGGAGCGTACGGCTGCAGGAACTGGACCCGTGAGTCCGTGGAGATGTGAAGGTGTGAAAAAGGAGCGTACGGCTGCAGGAACTGGACCCGTGAGTCCGTGGGGATGTGAAGGTGTGAAAAAGGAGCGTACGGCTGCAGGAACTGGACCCGTGAGTCCGTGGGAATGTGAAGGTGTGAAAAATGAGCGTACGGCTGCAGGTGAGTCCGTGGGGATGTGAAGGTGTGAAAAAGGAGCGTACGGCTGCAGGAACTGCACCCGTGAGTCCGTGGGGATGTGAAGGTGTGAAAAAGGAGCGTACGGCTGCAGGTGAGTCCGTGGGGATGTGAAGGTGTGAAAAAGGAGCGTACGGCTGCAGGAACTGGACCCGAGTCCGTGGGGATGTGAAGGTGTGAAAAAAGGAGCGTACGGCTGCAGGAACTGGACCCGTGAGTCCGTGGAGATGTGAAGGTGTGAAAAAGGAGCGTACGGCTACAGGAACTGGACCCGTGAGTCCGTGGGGATGTGAAGGTGTGAAAAAGGAGCGTACGGCTGCAGGAACTGGACCCGTGAGTCCGTGGGGATGTGAAGGTGTGAAAAAGGAGCGTACGGCTGCAGGAACTGCACCCGTGAGTCCGTGGGGATGTGAAGGTGTGAAAAAGGAGCGTACGGCTGCAGGAACTGCACCCGTGAGTCCGTGGGGATGTGAAGGTGTGAAAAAGGAGCGTACGGCTGCAGGAACTGGACCCGTGAGTCCGTGGGGATGTGAAGGTGTGAAAAAGGAGCGTACGGCTGCAGGAACTGCACCCGTGAGTCCGTGGGGATGTGAAGGTGTGAAAAAGGAGCGTACGGCTGCAGGAACTGGACCCGTGAGTCCGTGGGGATGTGAAGGTGTGAAAAAGGAGCGTACGGCTGCAGGAACTGGACCCGTGAGTCCGTGGGGATGTGAAGGTGTGAAAAAGGAGCGTACGGCTGCAGGAACTGCACCCGTGAGTCCGTGGGGATGTGAAGGTGTGAAAAAGGAGCGTACGGCTGCAGGAACTGGACCCGAGTCCGTGGGGATGTGAAGGTGTGAAAAAGGAGCGTACGGCTGCAGGTACTGGACCCGTGAGTCCGTGGAGATGTGAAGGTGTGAAAAAGGAGCGTACGGCTGCAGGAACTGCACCCGTGAGTCCGTGGGGATGTGAAGGTGTGAAAAAGGAGCGTACGGCTGCAGGAACTGCACCCGTGAGTCGGTGGGGATGTGAAGGTGTGAAAAAGGAGCGTACGGCTGCAGGAACTGCACCCGTGAGTCCGTGGGGATGTGAAGGTGTGAAAAAGGAGCGTACGGCTGCAGGTGAGTCCGTGGGGATGTGAAGGTGTGAAAAAGGAGCGTACGGCTGCAGGAACTGGACCCGTGAGTCCGTGGGGATGTGAAGGTGTGAAAAAGGAGCGTACGGCTGCAGGAACTGCACCCGTGAGTCCGTGGGGATGTGAAGGTGTGAAAAAGGAGCGTACGGCTGCAGGAACTGGACCCGTGAGTCCGTGGGAATGTGAAGGTGTGAAAAATGAGCGTACGGCTGCAGGTGAGTCCGTGGGGATGTGAAGGTGTGAAAAAGGAGCGTACGGCTGCAGGAACTGCACCCGTGAGTCCGTGGGGATGTGAAGGTGTGAAAAAGGAGCGTACGGCTGCAGGAACTGCACCCGTGAGTCCGTGGGGATGTGAAGGTGTGAAAAAGGAGCGTACGGCTGCAGGAACTGGACCCGTGAGTCCGTGGGGATGTGAAGGTGTGAAAAAGGAGCGTACGGCTGCAGGAACTGGACCCGTGAGTCGGTGGAGATGTGAAGGTGTGAAAAAGGAGCGTACGGCTGCAGGAACTGCACCCGTGAGTCCGTGGGGATGTGAAGGTGTGAAAAAGGAGCGTACGGCTGCAGGTGAGTGCCGTGGGGATGTGAAGGTGTGAAAAAGGAGCGTACGGCTGCAGGAACTGGACCCGAGTCCGTGGGGATGTGAAGGTGTGAAAAAGGAGCGTACGGCTGCAGGAACTGGACCCGTGAGTCCGTGGAGATGTGAAGGTGTGAAAAAGGAGCGTACGGCTGCAGGAACTGGACCCGTGAGTCCGTGGGGATGTGAAGGTGTGAAAAAGGAGCGTACGGCTGCAGGAACTGGACCCGTGAGTCCGTGGGGATGTGAAGGTGTGAAAAAGGAGCGTACGGCTGCAGGAACTGCACCCGTGAGTCCGTGGGGATGTGAAGGTGTGAAAAAGGAGCGTACGGCTGCAGGAACTGCACCCGTGAGTCGGTGGGGATGTGAAGGTGTGAAAAAGGAGCGTACGGCTGCAGGAACTGGACCCGTGAGTCCGTGGGGATGTGAAGGTGTGAAAAAGGAGCGTACGGCTGCAGGAACTGCACCCGTGAGTCCGTGGGGATGTGAAGGTGTGAAAAAGGAGCGTACGGCTGCAGGAACTGGACCCGTGAGTCCGTGGGGATGTGAAGGTGTGAAAAAGGAGCGTACGGCTGCAGGAACTGGACCCGTGAGTCCGTGGGGATGTGAAGGTGTGAAAAGGAGCGTACGGCTGCAGGAACTGCACCCGTGAGTCCGTGGGGATGTGAAGGTGTGAAAAAGGAGCGTACGGCTGCAGGAACTGGACCCGTGAGTCCGTGGGGATGTGAAGGTGTGAAAAGGGAGCGTACGGCTGCAGGAACTGCACCCGTGAGTCCGTGGGGATGTGAAGGTGTGAAAAAGGAGCGTACGGCTGCAGGAACTGCACCCGTGAGTCCGTGGAGATGTGAAGGTGTGAAAAAGGAGCGTACGGCTGCAGGAACTGGACCCGTGAGTCCGTGGGAATGTGAAGGTGTGAAAAAGGAGCGTACGGCTGCAGGAACTGCACCCGTGAGTCCGTGGGGATGTGAAGGTGTGAAAAAGGAGCGTACGGCTGCAGGTGAGTCCGTGGGGATGTGAAGGTGTGAAAAAGGAGCGTACGGCTGCAGGAACTGGACCCGTGAGTCCGTGGGGATGTGAAGGTGTGAAAAAGGAGCGTACGGCTGCAGGAACTGCACCCGTGAGTCCGTGGGGATGTGAAGGTGTGAAAAAGGAGCGTACGGCTGCAGGAACTGGACCCGTGAGTCCGTGGGGATGTGAAGGTGTGAAAAGGGAGCGTACGGCTGCAGGAACTGCACCCGTGAGTCCGTGGGGATGTGAAGGTGTGAAAAAGGAGCGTACGGCTGCAGGAACTGGACCCGTGAGTCCGTGGGAATGTGAAGGTGTGAAAAATGAGCGTACGGCTGCAGGTGAGTCCGTGGGGATGTGAAGGTGTGAAAAAGGAGCGTACGGCTGCAGGAACTGCACCCGTGAGTCCGTGGGGATGTGAAGGTGTGAAAAAGGAGCGTACGGCTGCAGGAACTGCACCCGTGAGTCCGTGGGGATGTGAAGGTGTGAAAAAGGAGCGTACGGCTGCAGGAACTGGACCCGTGAGTCCGTGGGGATGTGAAGGTGTGAAAAAGGAGCGTACGGCTGCAGGAACTGCACCCGTGAGTCCGTGGGGATGTGAAGGTGTGAAAAAGGAGCGTACGGCTGCAGGAACTGCACCCGTGAGTCCGTGGGGATGTGAAGGTGTGAAAAAGGAGCGTACGGCTGCAGGAACTGCACCCGTGAGTCGGTGGGGATGTGAAGGTGTGAAAAAGGAGCGTACGGCTGCAGGAACTGGACCCGTGAGTCGGTGGGGATGTGAAGGTGTGAAAAAGGAGCGTACGGCTGCAGGAACTGCACCCGTGAGTCCGTGGGGATGTGAAGGTGTGAAAAGGGAGCGTACGGCTGCAGGAACTGCACCCGTGAGTCCGTGGGGATGTGAAGGTGTGAAAAAGGAGCGTACGGCTGCAGGTGAGTCCGTGGGGATGTGAAGGTGTGAAAAAGGAGCGTACGGCTGCAGGAACTGCACCCGTGAGTCCGTGGGGATGTGAAGGTGTGAAAAAGGAGCGTACGGCTGCAGGAACTGGACCCGTGAGTCCGTGGAGATGTGAAGGTGTGAAAAAGGAGCGTACGGCTGCAGGAACTGGACCCGTGAGTCCGTGGGGATGTGAAGGTGTGAAAAAGGAGCGTACGGCTGCAGGAACTGGACCCGTGAGTCCGTGGGGATGTGAAGGTGTGAAAAAGGAGCGTACGGCTGCAGGAACTGGACCCGTGAGTCCGTGGGGATGTGAAGGTGTGAAAAAGGAGCGTACGGCTGCAGGAACTGCACCCGTGAGTCCGTGGGGATGTGAAGGTGTGAAAAAGGAGCGTACGGCTGCAGGAACTGCACCCGTGAGTCCGTGGGGATGTGAAGGTGTGAAAAAGGAGCGTACGGCTGCAGGAACTGGACCCGTGAGTCCGTGGGGATGTGAAGGTGTGAAAAAGGAGCGTACGGCTGCAGGAACTGGACCCGTGAGTCCGTGGGGATGTGAAGGTGTGAAAAAGGAGCGTACGGCTGCAGGAACTGCACCCGTGAGTCGGTGGGGATGTGAAGGTGTGAAAAAGGAGCGTACGGCTGCAGGTGAGTCCGTGGGGATGTGAAGGTGTGAAAAAGGAGCGTACGGCTGCAGGTGAGTCCGTGGGGATGTGAAGGTGTGAAAAAGGAGCGTACGGCTGCAGGAACTGGACCCGTGAGTCCGTGGGGATGTGAAGGTGTGAAAAAAGGAGCGTACGGCTGCAGGAACTGGACCCGTGAGTCCGTGGGAATGTGAAGGTGTGAAAAATGAGCGTACGGCTGCAGGAACTGCACCCTGTGAGTCCGTGGGGATGTGAAGGTGTGAAAAAGGAGCGTACGGCTGCAGGAACTGCACCCGTGAGTCCGTGGGGATGTGAAGGTGTGAAAAAGGAGCGTACGGCTGCAGGTGAGTCCGTGGGGATGTGAAGGTGTGAAAAAGGAGCGTACGGCTGCAGGAACTGGACCCGAGTCCGTGGGGATGTGAAGGTGTGAAAAAGGAGCGTACGGCTGCAGGAACTGGACCCGTGAGTCCGTGGAGATGTGAAGGTGTGAAAAAGGAGCGTACGGCTGCAGGAACTGGACCCGTGAGTCCGTGGGGATGTGAAGGTGTGAAAAAGGAGCGTACGGCTGCAGGAACTGGACCCGTGAGTCCGTGGGAATGTGAAGGTGTGAAAAATGAGCGTACGGCTGCAGGTGAGTCCGTGGGGATGTGAAGGTGTGAAAAAGGAGCGTACGGCTGCAGGAACTGCACCCGTGAGTCCGTGGGGATGTGAAGGTGTGAAAAAGGAGCGTACGGCTGCAGGTGAGTCCGTGGGGATGTGAAGGTGTGAAAAAGGAGCGTACGGCTGCAGGAACTGGACCCGAGTCCGTGGGGATGTGAAGGTGTGAAAAAGGAGCGTACGGCTGCAGGAACTGGACCCGTGAGTCCGTGGAGATGTGAAGGTGTGAAAAAGGAGCGTACGGCTACAGGAACTGGACCCGTGAGTCCGTGGGGATGTGAAGGTGTGAAAAAGGAGCGTACGGCTGCAGGAACTGGACCCGTGAGTCCGTGGGGATGTGAAGGTGTGAAAAAGGAGCGTACGGCTGCAGGAACTGCACCCGTGAGTCCGTGGGGATGTGAAGGTGTGAAAAAGGAGCGTACGGCTGCAGGAACTGCACCCGTGAGTCCGTGGGGATGTGAAGGTGTGAAAAAGGAGCGTACGGCTGCAGGAACTGGACCCGTGAGTCCGTGGGGATGTGAAGGTGTGAAAAAGGAGCGTACGGCTGCAGGAACTGCACCCGTGAGTCCGTGGGGATGTGAAGGTGTGAAAAAGGAGCGTACGGCTGCAGGAACTGGACCCGTGAGTCCGTGGGGATGTGAAGGTGTGAAAAAGGAGCGTACGGCTGCAGGAACTGGACCCGTGAGTCCGTGGGGATGTGAAGGTGTGAAAAAGGAGCGTACGGCTGCAGGAACTGCACCCGTGAGTCCGTGGGGATGTGAAGGTGTGAAAAAGGAGCGTACGGCTGCAGGAACTGGACCCGAGTCCGTGGGGATGTGAAGGTGTGAAAAAGGAGCGTACGGCTGCAGGTACTGGACCCGTGAGTCCGTGGAGATGTGAAGGTGTGAAAAAGGAGCGTACGGCTGCAGGAACTGCACCCGTGAGTCCGTGGGGATGTGAAGGTGTGAAAAAGGAGCGTACGGCTGCAGGAACTGCACCCGTGAGTCGGTGGGGATGTGAAGGTGTGAAAAAGGAGCGTACGGCTGCAGGAACTGCACCCGTGAGTCCGTGGGGATGTGAAGGTGTGAAAAAGGAGCGTACGGCTGCAGGTGAGTCCGTGGGGATGTGAAGGTGTGAAAAAGGAGCGTACGGCTGCAGGAACTGGACCCGTGAGTCCGTGGGGATGTGAAGGTGTGAAAAAGGAGCGTACGGCTGCAGGAACTGCACCCGTGAGTCCGTGGGGATGTGAAGGTGTGAAAAAGGAGCGTACGGCTGCAGGAACTGGACCCGTGAGTCCGTGGGAATGTGAAGGTGTGAAAAATGAGCGTACGGCTGCAGGTGAGTCCGTGGGGATGTGAAGGTGTGAAAAAGGAGCGTACGGCTGCAGGAACTGCACCCGTGAGTCCGTGGGGATGTGAAGGTGTGAAAAAGGAGCGTACGGCTGCAGGAACTGCACCCGTGAGTCCGTGGGGATGTGAAGGTGTGAAAAAGGAGCGTACGGCTGCAGGAACTGGACCCGTGAGTCCGTGGGGATGTGAAGGTGTGAAAAAGGAGCGTACGGCTGCAGGAACTGGACCCGTGAGTCGGTGGAGATGTGAAGGTGTGAAAAAGGAGCGTACGGCTGCAGGAACTGCACCCGTGAGTCCGTGGGGATGTGAAGGTGTGAAAAAGGAGCGTACGGCTGCAGGTGAGTCGGTGGGGATGTGAAGGTGTGAAAAAGGAGCGTACGGCTGCAGGAACTGGACCCGAGTCCGTGGGGATGTGAAGGTGTGAAAAAGGAGCGTACGGCTGCAGGAACTGGACCCGTGAGTCCGTGGAGATGTGAAGGTGTGAAAAAGGAGCGTACGGCTGCAGGAACTGGACCCGTGAGTCCGTGGGGATGTGAAGGTGTGAAAAGGAGCGTACGGCTGCAGGAACTGGACCCGTGAGTCCGTGGGGATGTGAAGGTGTGAAAAAGGAGCGTACGGCTGCAGGAACTGCACCCGTGAGTCCGTGGGGATGTGAAGGTGTGAAAAAGGAGCGTACGGCTGCAGGAACTGCACCCGTGAGTCGGTGGGGATGTGAAGGTGTGAAAAAGGAGCGTACGGCTGCAGGAACTGGACCCGTGAGTCCGTGGGGATGTGAAGGTGTGAAAAGGGAGCGTACGGCTGCAGGAACTGCACCCGTGAGTCCGTGGGGATGTGAAGGTGTGAAAAGGAGCGTACGGCTGCAGGAACTGGACCCGTGAGTCCGTGGGGATGTGAAGGTGTGAAAAAAGGAGCGTACGGCTGCAGGAACTGGACCCGTGAGTCCGTGGGGATGTGAAGGTGTGAAAAAGGAGCGTACGGCTGCAGGAACTGCACCCGTGAGTCCGTGGGGATGTGAAGGTGTGAAAAAGGAGCGTACGGCTGCAGGAACTGGACCCGTGAGTCCGTGGGGATGTGAAGGTGTGAAAAAGGGAGCGTACGGCTGCAGGAACTGCACCCGTGAGTCCGTGGGGATGTGAAGGTGTGAAAAAGGAGCGTACGGCTGCAGGAACTGCACCCGTGAGTCCGTGGAGATGTGAAGGTGTGAAAAAGGAGCGTACGGCTGCAGGAACTGGACCCGTGAGTCCGTGGGAATGTGAAGGTGTGAAAAAGGAGCGTACGGCTGCAGGAACTGCACCCGTGAGTCCGTGGGGATGTGAAGGTGTGAAAAAGGAGCGTACGGCTGCAGGTGAGTCCGTGGGGATGTGAAGGTGTGAAAAAGGAGCGTACGGCTGCAGGAACTGGACCCGTGAGTCCGTGGGGATGTGAAGGTGTGAAAAAGGAGCGTACGGCTGCAGGAACTGCCCCCGTGAGTCCGTGGGGATGTGAAGGTGGAAAAAGGAGCGTACGGCTGCAGGAACTGGACCCGTGAGTCCGTGGGGATGTGAAGGTGTGAAAAAGGAGCGTACGGCTGCAGGAACTGCACCCGTGAGTCCGTGGGGATGTGAAGGTGTGAAAAAGGAGCGTACGGCTGCAGGAACTGGACCCGTGAGTCCGTGGGAATGTGAAGGTGTGAAAAATGAGCGTACGGCTGCAGGCGCCTGAGTCCGTGGGGATGTGAAGGTGTGAAAAAGGAGCGTACGGCTGCAGGAACTGCACCCGTGAGTCCGTGGGGATGTGAAGGTGTGAAAAAGGAGCGTACGGCTGCAGGAACTGCACCCGTGAGTCCGTGGGGATGTGAAGGTGTGAAAAAGGAGCGTACGGCTGCAGGAACTGGACCCGTGAGTCCGTGGGGATGTGAAGGTGTGAAAAAGGAGCGTACGGCTGCAGGAACTGGACCCGTGAGTCGGTGGAGATGTGAAGGTGTGAAAAAGGAGCGTACGGCTGCAGGAACTGCACCCGTGAGTCCGTGGGGATGTGAAGGTGTGAAAAAGGAGCGTACGGCTGCAGGAACTGGACCCGTGAGTCCGTGGGGATGTGAAGGTGTGAAAAAGGAGCGTACGGCTGCAGGAACTGGACCCGTGAGTCCGTGGGGATGTGAAGGTGTGAAAAAGGAGCGTACGGCTGCAGGAACTGGACCCGTGAGTCCGTGGGGATGTGAAGGTGTGAAAAAGGAGCGTACGGCTGCAGGAACTGGACCCGTGAGTCCGTGGGGATGTGAAGGTGTGAAAAAGGAGCGTACGGCTGCAGGAACTGGACCCGTGAGTCCGTGGGGATGTGAAGGTGTGAAAAAGGAGCGTACGGCTGCAGGAACTGCACCCGTGAGTCCGTGGGGATGTGAAGGTGTGAAAAAGGAGCGTACGGCTGCAGGAACTGCACCCGTGAGTCCGTGGGGATGTGAAGGTGTGAAAAAGGAGCGTACGGCTGCAGGAACTGGACCCGTGAGTCCGTGGGGGATGTGAAGGTGTGAAAAAGGAGCGTACGGCTGCAGGAACTGGACCCGTGAGTCGGTGGGGATGTGAAGGTGTGAAAAAGGAGCGTACGGCTGCAGGAACTGCACCCGTGAGTCCGTGGGGATGTGAAGGTGTGAAAAAGGAGCGTACGGCTGCAGGAACTGCACCCGTGAGTCCGTGGGGATGTGAAGGTGTGAAAAAGGAGCGTACGGCTGCAGGAACTGGACCCGTGAGTCCGTGGGGACGTGAAGGTGTGAAAAAGGAGCGTACGGCTGCAGGAACTGCACCCGTGAGTCGGTGGGGATGTGAAGGTGTGAAAAAGGAGCGTACGGCTGCAGGAACTGGACCCGTGAGTCCGTGGGGATGTGAAGGTGTGAAAAAGGAGCGTACGGCTGCAGGGTGAGTCGGTGGGGATGTGAAGGTGTGAAAAAGGAGCGTACGGCTGCAGGAACTGGACCCGTGAGTCCGTGGGGATGTGAAGGTGTGAAAAAGGAGCGTACGGCTGCAGGAACTGGACCCGTGAGTCCGTGGGGATGTGAAGGTGTGAAAAAGGAGCGTACGGCTGCAGGAACTGGACCCGTGAGTCCGTGGGGATGTGAAGGTGTGAAAAAGGAGCGTACGGCTGCAGGAACTGGACCCGTGAGTCCGTGGGGATGTGAAGGTGTGAAAAAGGAGCGTACGGCTGCAGGAACTGCACCCGTGAGTCCGTGGGGATGTGAAGGTGTGAAAAAGGAGCGTACGGCTGCAGGAACTGCACCCGTGAGTCCGTGGGGATGTGAAGGTGTGAAAAAGGAGCGTACGGCTGCAGGAACTGCACCCGTGAGTCCGTGGGGATGTGAAGGTGTGAAAAAGGAGCGTACGGCTGCAGGAACTGGACCCGTCCGTGGGGATGTGAAGGTGTGAAAAAGGAGCGTACGGCTGCAGGAACTGGACCCGTGAGTCCGTGGGGATGTGAAGGTGTGAAAAAGGAGCGTACGGCTGCAGGAACTGGACCCGTGAGTCGGTGGGGATGTGAAGGTGTGAAAAAGGAGCGTACGGCTGCAGGAACTGGACCCGTGAGTCCGTGGGGATGTGAAGGTGTGAAAAAGGAGCGTACGGCTGCAGGAACTGGACCCGTGAGTCCGTGGGGATGTGAAGGTGTGAAAAAGGAGCGTACGGCTGCAGGAACTGGACCCGTGAGTCCGTGGGGATGTGAAGGTGTGAAAAAGGAGCGTACGGCTGCAGGAACTGGACCCGTGAGTCCGTGGGGATGTGAAGGTGTGAAAAAGGAGCGTACGGCTGCAGGAACTGGACCCGTGAGTCCGTGGGGATGTGAAGGTGTGAAAAAGGAGCGTACGGCTGCAGGAACTGCACCCGTGAGTCCGTGGGGATGTGAAGGTGTGAAAAAGGAGCGTACGGCTGCAGGAACTGCACCCGTGAGTCCGTGGGGATGTGAAGGTGTGAAAAAGGAGCGTACGGCTGCAGGAACTGCACCCGTGAGTCGGTGGGGATGTGAAGGTGTGAAAAAGGAGCGTACGGCTGCAGGAACTGCACCCGTGAGTCCGTGGGGATGTGAAGGTGTGAAAAAGGAGCGTACGGCTGCAGGAACGGCCCTGAGTCCGTGGGGATGTGAAGGTGTGAAAAAGGAGCGTACGGCTGCAGGAACTGGACCCGTGAGTCCGTGGGGATGTGAAGGTGTGAAAAAGGAGCGTACGGCTGCAGGAACTGCGCCCGTGAGTCCGTGGGGATGTGAAGGTGTGAAAAAGGAGCGTACGGCTGCAGGAACTGGACCCGTGAGTCGGTGGGGATGTGAAGGTGTGAAAAAGGAGCGTACGGCTGCAGGAACTGGACCCGTGAGTCCGTGGGGATGTGAAGGTGTGAAAAAGGAGCGTACGGCTGCAGGAACTGGACCCGTGAGTCCGTGGGGATGTGAAGGTGTGAAAAAGGAGCGTACGGCTGCAGGAACTGGACCCGTGAGTCGGTGGGGATGTGAAGGTGTGAAAAAGGAGCGTACGGCTGCAGGAACTGCACCCGTGAGTCGGTGGGGATGTGAAGGTGTGAAAAAGGAGCGTACGGCTGCAGGAACTGCACCCGTGAGTCGGTGGGGATGTGAAGGTGTGAAAAAGGAGCGTACGGCTGCAGGAACTGCACCCGTGAGTCCGTGGGGATGTGAAGGTGTGAAAAAGGAGCGTACGGCTGCAGGTGAGTCCGTGGGGATGTGAAGGTGTGAAAAAGGAGCGTACGGCTGCAGGAACTGGACCCGTGAGTCCGTGGGGATGTGAAGGTGTGAAAAAGGAGCGTACGGCTGCAGGAACTGCGCCCGTGAGTCGGTGGGGATGTGAAGGTGTGAAAAAGGAGCGTACGGCTGCAGGAACTGGACCCGAGTCCGTGGGGATGTGAAGGTGTGAAAAAGGAGCGTACGGCTGCAGGAACTGGACCCGTGAGTCCGTGGAGATGTGAAGGTGTGAAAAAGGAGCGTACGGCTGCAGGAACTGGACCCGTGAGTCCGTGGGGATGTGAAGGTG
>JALJCO010013308.1:0-20000 GCA_023101725.1 Atherinomorus stipes | reverse complement strand
CCGCAGTGTAATAACGTGTGAATAACCGCACTGTAATAACGTGTTAATAACTGCAGTGTAATAACGTGTTAATAACTGCAGTGTAATAATGTGTTAATAACCGCAGTGTAATAACATGTTAATAACCGCAGTGTAATAACGTGTCAATAACCGCAGTGTAATAACATGTTAATAACTGCAGTGTAATAACGTGTTAATAACTGCAGTGTAATAACATGTTAATAACTGCAGTGTAACAACGTGTCAATAACCGCAGTGTAATAACGTGTGAATAACCGCAGTGTAATAACGTGTTAATAACCGCAGTGTAATAACATGTTAATAACCACAGTGTAATAACGTGTGAATAACCGCAGTGTAATAACGTGTTAATAACCGCAGTGTAATAACGTGTCAATAACCGCAGTGTAATAACGTGTTAATAACCGCAGTGTAATAATGTGTTAATAACCGCAGTGTAATATTATGTTAATAACCGCAGTGTAATGTGTTAATAACCGCAGTGTAATAACGTGTCAATAACCGCAGTGTAATAACATGTTAACAACTGCAGTGTAATAACATGTTAATAACCGCAGTGTAATGTGTTAATAACCGCACTGTAATAACGTGTCAATAACCGCAGTGTAATAACATGTTAATAACCACAGTGTAATAACGTGTTAATAACCGCAGTGTAATAACATGTTAATAACCGCAGTGTAATAACGTGTGAATAACCGCACTGTAATAACGTGTTAATAACCGCAGTGTAATAACGTGTTAATAACCGCAGTGTAATAACGTGTCAATAACCGCAGTGTAATAACATGTTAATAACCGCAGTGTAATAACGTGTTAATAACTGCAGTGTAATAACGTGTCAATAACCGCAGTGTAATAACGTGTGAATAACCGCAGTGTAATAACGTGTTAATAACCGCAGTGTTATAACATGTTAATAACCGCAGTGTAATAACATGTTAATAACTACAGTGTAATAACGTGTGAATAACCGCAGTGTAATAACGTGTGAATAACCGCAGTGTAATAACGTGTTAATAACCGCAGTGTAATAATGTGTTAATAACCGCAGTGTAATAACATGTTAATAACTGCAGTGTAATAACATGTTAATAACCGCAGTATAATGTGTTAATAACCGCAGTGTAATAACGTGTCAATAACCGCAGTGTAATTTCCCATTCTTTTCCCATTCTTTCCCATTCTGCTCTCGACGGAGGCGGACGCTTTCTCTACTGCTCCCTCCCTCCCTTATTTTTCCCTGCTTCTCCTGTCTGGTCGACTCTCTGAGCCTCTGTCTACATAACTTTCTGAATCTGAAACAACAACTACGATGGATTTGGTCAACTGGTCTCTCAATGCAATTGATCAAATTTTTTCCACCCGGAGAGCGGGACGGGGTGACGCTCCTTGCCCCGACGGGACGCACCCGGCGGGATATGTGATCGACTCCTGGGGCAAATGGAAGATCATGTGTCTGTCGGTGCTGTCCATCGAGGACGTTGAAGATCTCTACCTATTTGGATTTATGATAGCCGGGTTCCTGCTGATTGGTGTGGGCATTTTCCTGGTTTATCGCAAAGTTGGAGGGCTGCTGGCAGCTACTGGCACGCTGCCTGACATTTGTGTGGGGATGAGCCGTGCTATTAACACTCAGACTCTGGCGTTGCATGAGATTCATCGCAAGCTAGATGCCATTCAGGCCCAGCTTGGCACCCTGGCTGCGGTTCCGAATCTCGTCCGCGAAGTGGGAACATCGGTGGAGCAGCTGGCACGGCTCCTGGAAAATTGACCCCTGATTCGGCTGATTGATGCTGCCATGGAGACCTGTTACGGACTCAAGGCAGACACCACCACGTCTGACCTGTTTCAAAACATCTTCTGCTATCTGCTTTGGCGACCCTGAGGAGAGGCCTGTGTTTGGGTTAACACAGGCTGTCTCTGCAAACTCCCCGAGAAAGCTATGTGAATGGACTCTCAGCATCCCTCCCTGTTCCCTCCCTCGCACATCTCTCATGGGAAGTGGACCACCTGGCCAGCACCCTCAAGGCCACCATAACATCTGTGGACAGAGACTGGGTGTGAACTCAGGCGGGTTCACAGCCTGACACACACACACACACGCATCCACGGACACACAAGATCCCTACACACACAACCCTAAGACTCAACGCTTCCGTTGCCCACTCTCTTTTCCCGCCATTCTGGACAGTTTGGGCCTGGAGGGTGCCACGAGCGCCCCCGCCTGGCGTCTGGAGGGATTCCCTCCCTACTGCCCACAGTGTGTCTTTCATGTTGTGATTGCCTTAGTTTGTGCTTCTATGTATTGGTGTGTCTTTTTTTTGTCTCTAAGGTCTCCACCTGTGTACGTGGAGAGTTTAGAGACCTCTTTTTTTACCACCTACCCATCTTTCCTCATGTCACCGTTTTCTTTCTGCGAAGGTGCGCCCTGCGAGGGGCTGCTTGGCCACGGTCTGCCTGATCCTGTCTTGTTATGTTTTTGTTTTGTCTATGTGTCTTGGACGGGTTGTACTGAAACATGAATTTCCCCTCGGGGATCAATAAAGTATCTTTGATTGATTGATTGATTGTAATAACGTGTCAATAACTGCAGTGTAATAACATGTTAATAACCGCAGTGTAATGTGTTAATAACCGCACTGTAATAACGTGTCAATAACCGCAGTGTAATAACGTGTCAATAACCGCAGTGTAATAACGTGTTAATAACCGCAGTGTAATAATGCGTTAATAACCGCAGATGCTCAGTTTTCAGAGCGAATAATCAATAATCACCCTGAACTCCTCTTTGATCTGACAGGAGTTGGTCTGAGGATCCAATCGGTTCATCTCGTAGTAAACGGAGCGCAGCTGATTGGCTGGAACTGCTGTGTCACCGCAGAGACACGCCTCCAAGATGGCGTCGTGGATGAAGACATATTGCTCCTGTGGAAAGAGAAAACGGTTGGTGCTCTTCATCACCCCTCCTCCTCCTCCTCCTTCTTTGATTGACAGGAGGAGTTTTCCTGAAATGTCATTTCAGAAGTGATTTCTGCTGAAACACAGCAGCAGGAGGAAGATGAGGATGAGGAGGAGGAGTGACATCAGTCTGAGGAAGGTTTGTCCATCTGTCACATCCTGTCAGTCAGAGCTGGATGACATAACCGCCTCTAAACAACAACAACAACAACAACAACAACATGGTGGGATGACATCACCGCTCTCTTCTGATGTCTCTGAGGAAACAAAGGTCTCTTCAACCCCTCCCTCATCTGTGAACCGGGACCTCCACGAGCAGGTTCTGCCCGGATCCTCACTGAGACCACCACTACTATGTACTACCACTACTATGTACTACCACTACTATGTACTACCACTACTATGTACTATAACTACTATGTACTACCACTACTATGTACAATCACTACTATGTACTACCACTACTATGTACTACCACTACTATGTACTACCACTACTGTGTACTATCACTATGTACTACCACTACTATGTACTATAACTACTATGTACTACCACTACTATGTACTATCACTATGTACTACCACTACTATGTACTACCACTACTATGTACTATAACTACTATGTACTACCACTACTATGTACTACCACTACTGTGTACTATCACTATGTACTACCACTACTATGTACTACCACTACTATGTACTATCACTATGTACTACCACTACTATGTACTACCACTACTATGTACTGCCACTACTATGTACTATCACTATGTACTACCACTACTATGTACTATAACTACTATGTACTACCACTACTATGTACTACCACTACTATGTACTATCACTATGTACTACCACTACTATGTACTATAACTACTATGTACTACCACTACTATGTACTATAACTACTATGTACTACCACTACTATGTACTATAACTACTATATACTACCACTACTATGTACTACCACTACAATGTACTATAACTACTATGTACTACCACTACTATGTACTACCACTACTATGTATTACCACTACTATGTACAATCACTATTATCACTACTATGTACTATAACTACTATGTACTATCACTACTATGTACTACAACTACTATGTACTACCACTACTATGTACTACCACTACTATGTACTATCACTACTATGTACAACCACTACTATGTACAATCACTATTATCACTACTATGTACTATAACTACTATGTACTATCACTACTATGTACTATCACTACTATGTACTACCACTACTATGTACAATCATTATTATCACTACTATGTACTATAACTACTATGTACTATCACTACTATGTACTACCACAACTATGTATTACCACTACTATGTACAATCACTATTATCACTACTATGTACTATAACTACTATGTACTATCACTACTATGTACTACAACTACTATGTACTACCACTACTATGTACTACCACTACTATGTACTATCACTACTATGTACAACCACTACTATGTACAATCACTATTATCACTACTATGTACAATAACTACTATGTACTATCACTACTATGTACTACCACTACTATGTACTACCACTACTATGTAATATCACTATGTACTACCACTACTATGTACTACCACTACTATGTACTACCACTACTATATACTATCACTACTATGTACTACCACTACTATGTACTACCACTACTATGTACTATCACTAGGTACTATCACTACTATGTACTACCACTACTATGTACTACCACTACTATGTACTATCACTACTATGTACTACCACTACTATGTACAATCACTACTATGTACTATCACTACTATATACTACCACTACTGTGTACTACCACTACTATGTACAATCACTATTATCACTACTATGTACTATAACTACTATGTACTACCACTACTTTGTACTACCACTACTATGTACAATCATTATTATCACTACTATGTACTATAACTACTATGTATTATCACTACTATGTACTATCACTACTATGTACTACCACTACTATGTACAATCACTATCACTACTATGTACTACCACTACTATGTACTACCACTACAATGTACTACCACTACTATGTACAATCACTATTATCACTACTATGTACTCTCACTACTATGTACTACCACTGCTATGTACTACCACTACTATGTACAATCACTATTATCACTACTATGTACTACCACTACTATGTACAATCACTATTATCACTACTATGTACTACCACTACTATGTACTACCACTACTTTGTACAATCACTATTATCACTACTATGTACTACCACTACTATGTACTATCACTACTATGTACTATCACTACTATGTACTACCACTACTATGTACTACCACTACTATGTACTATCACTACTATGTACTACCACTACTATGTACTATCACTACTATGTACTATCACTGCTATGTTCTACCACTACTATGTACTACCACTACTATGTACTATCACTACTATGTACTACCACTACTATGTACAATCACTATTATCACTACTATGTACTACCACTACTATGTACTACCACTACTATGTACTATCACTATTATCACTACTATGTACTACCACTACTATGTACTACCACTACTATGTAAAATCACTATTATCACTACTATGTACTACCACTACTATGTACAATCACTATTATCACTACTATGTACTATAGCTACTATGTACTACCACTACTATGTACTACCACTACTATGTACTATCACTACTATGTACTACCACTACAATGTACTACCACTACTATGTACAATCACTATTATCACTACTATGTACTCTCACTACTATGTACTACCACTGCTATGTACTACCACTACTATGTACAATCACTATTATCACTACTATGTACTACCACTACTATGTACTACCACTACTTTGTACAATCACTATTATCACTACTATGTACTACCACTACTATGTACTATCACTACTATGTACTACCACTACTATGTACTACCACTACTATGTACTATCACTACTATGTACTACCACTACTATGTACTACCACTACTATGTACTATCACTGCTATGTTCTACCACTACTATGTACTACCACTACTATGTACTACCACTACTATGTACTATCACTACTATGTACTACCACTACTATCTACAATCACTATTATCATTACTATGTACTACCACTACTATGTACTACCACTACTATGTACTATCACTATTATCACTACTATGTACTACCACTACTATGTACTACCACTACTATGTAAAATCACTATTATCACTACTATGTACTACCACTACTATGTACAATCACTATTATCACTACTATGTACTATAACTACTATGTACTATCACTACTATGTACTACCACTACTATGTACAATCACTACTATGTACTATCACTACTATGTACTACCAGTACTATGTACTACCACTACTATGTACAATCACTACTATGTACTACCACTACTATGTACTACCACTACTATGTACTATCACTACTATGTACTACCACTACTTTGTACTTTCACTACTATCACAACTATCTACTATCACTACTATGTACTATCACTACTATGTACTACCACTACTATGTACTATCACTATGTACTATCACTACTATGTACTATCACTACTATGTACTACCACTACTATGTACTATCACTACTATGTACTATCACTACTATGTACTACTCACTATTTTGTACAATCACTACTATGTACAATCACTACTATGTACTACCACTACTATGTACTATCAGTACTATGTACTACCACTACTTTGTACTTTCACTACCATCACAACTATCTACTATCACTACTATGTACTATCACTACTATGTACAATCACTACTATGTACTATCACTACTATGTACTATCAGTACTATGTACTATCACTACTTTGTACTATCACTACTATCTACTATCATTATTTACCATCACTACTATCTACTATCACTACTATGTACTACCACGATGTACTATCAGTACTGTCTACTATCAGTGCTATCTACTATCAGTACCATGTACTATCAGTACTATCTACTATCACTATGTACTATAAGTTCTATCTACTATCAGTACCATGTACTATCAGTTGTATGTACTATCAGTGCTTTCTACTATCAGTACTATCTACTATCAGTACTATCTACTATCAGTGCTATCTACTATCACTATGTACTATCAGTACTGTACTATCTACTATCAGTGCTATCTACTATCACTATGTACTATCAGTACTATCTACTATCAGTGCTATCTACTATCACTATGTACTATCAGTACTATCAGTACTATCTACTATCAGTGCTATCTACTATCAGTACCATGTACTATCAGTACCATGTACTCTCAGTACTATGTACTGTCACTCATTACTATGGGAACCACCAGCTGTGAGCTAAATGGAATGCGGCACAAACACGTTCCTGCTGGTCTCAGTCTAAATGAAGGAAAACCTCATTGTTGAAGGAGAAGATTCGCTTTCACAGTTTAGCGTACATGAAGGTTTTGCTTCGGGGGGGGGGGGGGGGGGGGGGGGGGGCATTATGTCTGAATGCCCTCACTAAGATAGAAGAAGAATGTGTGTGTTTTACCTCCGTCTGGACCATGTTAACCCTTCGTGCTCTCAGCTCTCGGACGCAGTTGTAGATGTCGACCACGCCTTCTCTCTCCGCCATGTCCAGCATGATGTCGATGACGATGAAGCAGCCCGTGCGCCCCGCCCCCGCGCTGACACACAAACACACACGCATCACGCCGTGCACGTGCAGGTAAAGCTGCAGCTGCAGCGCACCAATGAAACGAGCGCAACCTGAGCCCACCTGCAGTGCACCACCGTGGGGCCCGCGGTGGGCGGAGTCTTGGCCTTGACGCGGCGGATGAAGCCCAGCAGGCCGGTGGCGTGGAGCGGGACGCCGTGGTCCGGCCAACCGGTGAAGTGGAACTGACGGATCTCCCTGATCTCGGCCACGCCCCTCTGCGAGGAAGACAGCGGCGTCAGTGATGAAGAACACACCTCTGCTCGATTCCTCTTCCTCACTCAGACGTCTGGGTTTCACCGTGATTTCACTCTGATTCAGTCAGAAATCCCCGAACTCCAGACACCAGGATGACGAAGACGCCTCCGAGGAAGTGTCCCAGTATCCTCCCAGTATCCAACCAGTTTCCTCCCAGTAACCTCCCAGTATCCAACCAGTTTCCTCCCAGTATCCAACCAGTTTCCTCCCAGTATCCAACCAGTTTCCTCCCAGTATCTAACCAGTTTCCTCCCAGTATCTAACCAGTATCCTCCCAGTATCTAACCAGTTTCCTCCCAGTATCTAACCAGTATCCTCCCAGTATCCAACCAGTTTCCTCCCAGTATCTAACAAGTTTCCTCCCAGTTTCAAACCAGTTTCCTCCCAGTATCCTCCCAGTATCCAACCAGTTTCCTCCCAGTATCCTCCCAGTATCCAACCAGTATCCTCCCAGTATCCAACCAGTTTCCTCCCAGTATCCAACCAGTTTCCTCCCAGTATCCAACCAGTTTCCTCCCAGTATCTAACAAGTTTCCTCCCAGTTTCTAACCAGTTTCCTCCCAGTATCCAACCAGTTTCCTCCCAGTATCTAACCAGTTTCCTCCCAGTATCTAACCAGTATCCTCCCAGTATCCAACCAGTTTCCTCCCAGTATCCAACCAGTTTCCTCCCAGTATCTAACAAGTTTCCTCCCAGTTTCAAACCAGTTTCCTCCCAGTATCCAACCAGTTTCCTCCCAGTATCTAACCAGTTTCCTCCCAGTATCTAACCAGTATCCTCCCAGTATCCAACCAGTTTCCTCCCAGTATCCAACCAGTTTCCTCCCAGTATCTAACCAGTTTCCTCCCAGTATCTAACAAGTTTCCTCCCAGTTTCCTCCCAGTATCCAACCAGTTTCCTCCCAGTATCTAACCAGTTTATACCCAGTTATACCCAGTTTCTGCCCAGTATCCTCCCAGTATCCAACCAGTTTATACCCAGTTTCTGCTCAGTTTTCCTCCCAGTATCTAACCAGTTTCCTCCCAGTATCTAACAAGTTTCCTCCCAGTTTCCTCCCAGTATCCAACCAGTTTCCTCCCAGTATCTAACCAGTTTATACCCAGTTATACCCAGTTTCTGCCCAGTATCCTCCCAGTATCCAACCAGTTTATACCCAGTTTCTGCTCAGTTTTCCTCCCAGTATCTAACCAGTTTCCTCCCAGTATCTAACCAGTTTATACCCAGTTTCTGCCCAGTATCCTCCCAGTATCTAACCAGTTTCCTCCCAGTATCTAACCAGTTTATACACAGTTTCTGCCCAGTATCCTCCCAGTATCTAACCAGTTTCCTACCAGTATCAAATCAGTTTCCTCCCAGTATCTAACCAGTTTATACCCAGTTTCTGCCCAGTATCCTCCCAGTATCTAACCAGTTTCCTCCCAGTATCAAACCAGTTTATACCCAGTTTCTGCCCAATTTCCTCCCAGTATCTAACCAGTTTATACCCAGTTTCTGCCCAGTTTCCTCCCAGTATCTAACCAGTTTATACCCAGTTTCGGCCCAGTTTCCTCCCAGTATCTAACCAGTTTATACCCAGTTTCTGCCCAGTATCCTCCCAGTATCTAACCAGTTTCCTCCCAGTATCCTCACAGTTTCCTCCCAGTATCTAACCAGTTTCCTCCCAGTATCCAACCAGTTTCCTCCCAGTATCCAACCAGTTTATACCCAGTTTCTGCCCAGTTTCCTCCCAGTATTTAACCAGTTTATACCCAGTTTCTGCCCAGTATCCTCTCAGTATCTAACCAGTTTCCTCCCAGTATCTAACCAGTTTCCTCCCAGTATCTAACCAGTTTATACCCAGTTTCTGCCCAGTATCCTCCCAGCATCTAACCAGTTTCCTCCTAATATCTAACCAGTTTATACCCAGTTTCTGCCCAGTATCTAACCAGTATCCTCCCAGTATCTAACCAGTTTCCTCCCAGTATCTAACCAGTTTCCTCCCAGAATCCAACCAGTTTCCTCCCAGTATCCAACCAGTTTCCTCCCAGTATCTAACCAGTTTCCTCCCAGTATCTAACCAGTTTATACCCAGTTTCTGCCCAGTATCCTCCCAGTATCTAACCAGTTTCCTCCAAGTATCAAACCAGTTTCCTCCCAGTATCTAACCAGTTTCCTCACAGTATCTAACCAGTTTCCTCCCAGTATCTAACCAGTTTATACCCAGTTTCAGCCCAGTTTCCTCCCAGTATCTAACCAGTTTATACCCAGTTTCTGCCCAGTTTCCTCCCAGTATCTAACCAGTTTATACCCAGTTTCTGCCCAGTATCCTCCCAGTATCTAACCAGTTTCCTCCCAGTATCCTCCCTGTTTCCTCCCAGTATCTAACAAGTTTCCTCCCAGTTTCCTCCCAGTATCCAACCAGTTTCCTCCCAGTATCTAACCAGTTTCCTCCCAGTTTCCTCCCAGTATCCAACCAGTTTCCTCCCAGTATCTAACCAGTTTTCTCCCAGTTTCCTCCCAGTATCTAACCAGTTTATACCGTTATACCCAGTTTCTGCCCAGTATCCTCCCAGTATCCAACCAGTTTCCTCCCAGTATCTAACAAGTTTCCTCCCAGTATCCAACCAGTTTCCTCCCAGTATTGCTGGGAATTGCCTACCGTTAATTATTTGTTTTGCTTTTTGTTTGTTTTTTGTTGTTTTTTTTTTTTTTTTCCTTTCTTCTTCTCATGTTTGTTTGTGTATGTATACTCTCATCAAATGTTTGTTCTGCTGCACCTGTCTTGTTCATCCGTTCTGCTTTCTTTGCTGGAAAATATTGGGGACCCCCTCGAAAACGAGATGGTACATCTCAAGGGGTTTATCCTATAAATAAATAAATGAAAGTATCTAACCAGTTTCCTACCAGTATCTAACCAGTTTCCTACCAGTATCTAACCAGTATCCTCCCAGTATCTAACAAGTTTCCTCCCAGTTTCCTCCCAGTATCTAACCAGTATCCTCCCAGTATCTAACCAGTTTCCTCCCAGTATCTAACCAGTATCCTCCCAGTATCTAACCAGTATCCTCCCAGTATCCAACCAGTTTCCTCCCAGTATCCAACCAGTTTCCTCCCAGTATCTAACAAGTTTCCTTCCAGTTTCCTCCCAGTATCCAACCAGTTTCCTCCCAGTATCTAACCAGTATCCTCCCAGTTTCCTCCCAGTATCCAACCAGTTTCCTCCCAGTATCCAACCAGTTTATACCCAGTTTCTGCCCAGTTTCCTCCCAGTATCCAACCAGTTTCCTCCCAGTATCTAACAAGTTTCCTCCCAGTTTCTAACCAGTTTCCTCCCAGTATCCAACCAGTTTCCTCCCAGTATCTAACCAGCTTCCTCCCAGTATCTAACCAGTATCCTCCCAGTATCCAACCAGTTTCCTCCCAGTATCCAAACAGTTTGCTCCCAGTATTTAACAAGTTTCCTCCCAGTTTCCTCCAAGTATCCAACCAGTTTCCTCCCAGTATCTAACCAGTTTCCTCCCAGTATCTAACAAGTTTCCTCCCAGTATCCAACCAGTTTCCTCCCAGTATCTAACCAGTTTATACCCAGTTTCTGCCCAGTATCCTCCCAGTATCCAACCAGTTTATACCCAGTTTCTGCTCAGTTTTCCTCCCAGTATCTAACCAGTTTCCTCCCAGTATCTAACCAGTTTATACCCAGTTTCTGCCCAGTATCCTCCCAGTATCTAACCAGTTTCCTCCCAGTATCTAACCAGTTTATACCCAGTTTCTGCCCAGTATCCTCCCAGTATCTAACCAGTTTCCTACCAGTATCAAATCAGTTTCCTCCCAGTATCTAACCAGTTTATACCCAGTTTCTGCCCAGTATCCTCCCAGTATCTAACCAGTTTCCTCCCAGTATCAAACCAGTTTATACCCAGTTTCTGCCCAGTTTCCTCCAAGTATCTAACCAGTTTATACCCAGTTTCTGCCCAGTTTCCTCCCAGTATCTAACCAGTTTATACCCAGTTTCTGCCCAGTTTCCTCCCAGTATCTAACCAGTTTATACCCAGTTTCTGCCCAGTATCCTCCCAGTATCTAACCAGTTTCCTCCCAGTATCCTCCCAGTTTCCTCCCAGTATCTAACCAGTTTCCTGCCAGTATCCAACCAGTTTCCTCCCAGTATCCAACCAGTTTATACCCAGTTTCTGCCCAGTTTCCTCCAAGTATCCAACCAGTTTCCTCCCAGTATCTAACCAGTTTCCTCCCAGTATCTAACAAGTTTCCTCCCAGTTTCCTCCCAGTATCCAACCAGTTTCCTCCCAGTATCTAACCAGTTTATACCCAGTTATACCCAGTTTCTGCCCAGTATCCTCCCAGTATCCAACCAGTTTATACCCAGTTTCTGCTCAGTTTTCCTCCCAGTATCTAACCAGTTTCCTCCCAGTATCTAACCAGTTTATACCCAGTTTCCTCCCAGTATCCTCCCAGTATCTAACCAGTTTCCTCCCAGTATCTAACCAGTTTATACCCAGTTTCTGCCCAGTATCCTCCCAGTATCTAACCAGTTTCCTACCAGTATCAAATCAGTTTCCTCCCAGTATCTAACCAGTTTATACCCAGTTTCTGCCCAGTATCCTCCCAGTATCTAACCAGTTTCCTCCCAGTATCAAACCAGTTTATACCCAGTTTCTGCCCAGTTTCCTCCAAGTATCTAACCAGTTTATACCCAGTTTCTGCCCAGTTTCCTCCCAGTATCTAACCAGTTTATACCCAGTTTCTGCCCAGTTTCCTCCCAGTATCTAACCAGTTTATACCCAGTTTCTGCCCAGTATCCTCCCAGTATCTAACCAGTTTCCTCCCAGTATCCTCCCAGTTTCCTCCCAGTATCTAACCAGTTTCCTGCCAGTATCCAACCAGTTTCCTCCCAGTATCCAACCAGTTTATACCCAGTTTCTGCCCAGTTTCCTCCCAGTATTTAGCCAGTTTATACCCAGTTTCTGCCCAGTATCCTCCCAGTATCTAACCAGTTTCCTCCCAGTATCTAACCAGTTTATACCCAGTTTCTGCCCAGTATCCTCCCAGTATCTAACCAGTTTATACCCAGTTTCTGCCCAGTATCCTCCCAGTATCTAACCAGTTTCCTCCCAGTATCTAACCAGTTTATACCCAGTTTCTGCCCAGTATCTAACCAGTATCCTCCCAGTATCTAACCAGTTTCCTCCCAGTATCTAACAAGTTTCCTCCCAGAATCCAACCAGTTTCCTCCCAGTATCCAACCAGTTTCCTCCCAGTATCTAACCAGTTTCCTCCCAGTATCTAACCAGTTTAAACCCAGTTTCTGCCCAGTATCCTCCCAGTATCTAACCAGTTTCCTCCCAGTATCTAACCAGTTTATACCCAGTTTCCTCCCAGTATCCTCCCAGTATCTAACCAGTTTCCTCCCAGTATCTAACCAGTTTATACCCAGTTTCTGCCCAGTATCCTCCCAGTATCTAACCAGTTTCCTACCAGTATCAAATCAGTTTCCTCCCAGTATCTAACCAGTTTATACCCAGTTTCTGCCCAGTATCCTCCCAGTATCTAACCAGTTTCCTCCCAGTATCAAACCAGTTTATACCCAGTTTCTGCCCAGTTTCCTCCAAGTATCTAACCAGTTTATACCCAGTTTCTGCCCAGTTTCCTCCCAGTATCTAACCAGTTTATACCCAGTTTCTGCCCAGTTTCCTCCCAGTATCTAACCAGTTTATACCCAGTTTCTGCCCAGTATCCTCCCAGTATCTAACCAGTTTCCTCCCCTT
Source organism: Atherinomorus stipes (assembly GCA_023101725.1). Taxonomy (NCBI): domain Eukaryota; kingdom Metazoa; phylum Chordata; class Actinopteri; order Atheriniformes; family Atherinidae; genus Atherinomorus; species Atherinomorus stipes. Next base: position 6,261 of record JALJCO010013308.1, on the reverse strand, counting down.
CCCCCCCCTCCTCCCCTCACCCTTCCTCCCCTCCCCCCCCCCCCACCCCACCCCATCCCCCCCCCCTCCCCCTCCCCCCCCCCATCCCCCCCCCCTCCCCCTCCCCCCCACCCTTCCCCCCCTCACCCTTCCCCTTCCCCCCTTCCTCCTCTCCCCCTATCCCCCTTCTCCCCCCTCCCCCCCTTCTCCCCCCTCCCCCCCCTCCTCCCCTTCCCACCCTTCCTCCCCTTCTCCAACCCTCCCCTCTCCCCTCCCCCCCTCTCCTCCCTTTCCCCCCCCATCCACCCTTCCTCCCAGTATCCAACCAGTTTCCTCCCAGTATCTAACCAGTTTCCTCCCAGTATCCAACCAGTTTATACCCAGTTTCTGCCCAGTATCCCCTTTTCTACCCATTTTTCCCCCATTTTCCTTCCCATTTCCCCCCCATTTCCTACCCATTTCCCCCAGTATCTAACCAGTTTATACCCAGTTTCTGCCCAGTTTCCTCCCAGTATCTAACCAGTTTATACCCAGTTTCTGCCCAGTATCCTTCCCAGTATCTAACCAGTTTCCTCCCAGTATCACTTTTCTCCCAGTTTTACTCCCAGTATCTAACAAGTTTCCTCCCAGTTTCCTCCCAGTATCCAACCAGTTTCCTCCCAGTTTCCTCCCAGTATCCAACCAGTTTCCTCCCAGTATCTAACCAGTTTCCTCCAGTTTCCTCCCAGTATCTAACCAGTTTATACCCAGTTATACCCAGTTTCTGCCCAGTATCCTCCCAGTATCCAACCAGTTTCCTCCCAGTATCTAACAAGTTTCCTCCCAGTTTCCTCCCAGTATCCAACCAGTTTCCTCCCAGTATTTAACCAGTTTCCTACCAGTATCTAACCAGTTTCCTACCAGTATCTAACCAGTATCCTCCCAGTATCTAACAAGTTTCCTCCCAGTATCCTCCCAGTATCTAACCAGTATCCTCCCAGTATCTAACCAGTTTCCTCCCAGTATCTAACCAGTATCCTCCCAGTATCTAACCAGTATCCTCCCAGTATCTAACCAGTATCCTCCCAGTATCCAACCAGTTTCCTCCCAGTATCCAACCAGTTTCCTCCCAGTATCTAACAAGTTTCCTCCCAGTATCCAACCAGTTTCCTCCCAGTATCTAACCAGTATCCTCCCAGTTTCCTCCCAGTATCCAACCAGTTTCCTCCCAGTATCCAACCAGTTTATACCCAGTTTCTGCCCAGTTTCCTCCCAGTATCTAACCAGTTTATACCCAGTTTCTGCCCAGTATCCTCCCAGTATCTAACCAGTATCCTCCCAGTATCTAAACAGTTTCCTCCCAGTATCTAACCAGTTTATACCCAGTTTCTGCCCAGTATCCTCCCAGTATCTAACCAGTTTCCTCCCAGTATCCTCCCAGTTTCCTCCCAGTATCTAACCAGTATCCTCCCAGTATCTAAACAGTATCCTCCCAGCATCTAACCAGTTTCCTCCCAGTATCCTCCCAGTTTCCTCCCAGTATCTAACCAGTTTCCTGCCAGTATCCAACCAGTTTCCTCCCAGTATCCAACCAGTTTATACCCAGTTTCTGCCCAGTTTCCTCCCAGTATTTAGCCAGTTTATAGCCAGTTTCTGCCCAGTATCCTCCCAGTATCTAACCAGTTTCCTCCCAGTATCTAACCAGTTTATACCCAGTTTCTGCCCAGTATCCTCCCAGTATCTAACCAGTGTCCTCCCAGTATCTAACCAGTTTATACCCAGTTTCTGCCCAGTATCTTCCCAGTATCTAACCAGTTTCCTCCCAGTATCTAACCAGTTTATACCCAGTTTCTGCCCAGTTTCCTCCCAGTATCTAACCAGTTTATACCCAGTTTCTGTCCAGTTTCCTCCCAGTATCTAACCAGTTTATACCCAGTTTCTGCCCAGTATCCTCCCAGTATCTGACCAGTTTCCTCCCAGTATCCTCCCAGTTTACTCCCAGTATCTAACAAGTTTCCTCCCAGTTTCCTCCCAGTATCTAACTAGTTTCATCCCAGTTTCCTCCCAGTATCCAACCAGTTTCCTCCCAGTATCTAACCAGTTTCCTCCCAGTATCTAACCAGTTTATACCCAGTTATACCCAGTTTCTGCCCAGTATCCTCCCCAGTATCCAACCAGTTTCCTCCCAGTATCTAACAAGTTTCCCCCAGTTTCCTCTCCGTTTCCTCCCCGTTTCCTCCCAGTTTCCTCCCAGTTTCCTCTCCGTTTCCTCCCAGTTTCCTCCCAGTTTCCTCCCAGTTTCCTCCCCGTTTCCTCCCAGTTTCCTCCCAGTTTCCTCTCCGTTTCCTCCCAGTTTCCTCAGAAACTCTTGACAGGTGAAACCGAGCAGATCTGAACTCAAAGGTCCCGTTTGGAGAGAGGACATTAAAATATGTGGATGGTCAAACACAGACAGGATTCTTCTTCAGGTGTTTTACCTTCTCCACAGCGAAGGTCCGGATCACGTACTCGGACAGCAGCTGCGTCTCGATCAGCGTCACCTTCATGTCGCCATAGATCTCCGTGTCGTCCGGCCAGTACTTACAGCACTTCACCTGCACACACACCAGAAACACACGTACAGTCAGATTATGACAACATCCTGAAACCTCAGTTTAACCACGAGTCCTCAGAAAGATGCAAACACTCTTATTACGACACATACACGATACTGCCAGAAGTATCGTCCCACCTACTCTGACCCACATCTGAGCTTCAGTAACATCATTCCTGATCCGTCGGGTTCAGGATGACGTTGGTCCACCTTTGCAGCTAGAACAGCTTCATCTTCTGGGAAGGCTGTCCACAAGGTTTAGGAGTGTTTCTGGGAATCTTTGACCATCTTCCAGAAGCACATTTGTGAGGTCACACTGATGTTGGACCAGAAGGCCTGGCTCTCAGTCTCCGCTCTGATTCATCCCAAAGCTGTTCTATGGGGTTGAGGTCAGGACTCTGTGCAGGCCAGTCCAGTTCCTCCACACCAGACTCTGCATCCAGGTCTTCATGGACCTGCTTTGTGGTGCACAGTCATGTTGGAAGAGGGAGGGGCCAGCTCCAAACTGGTCCCACAAAGTTGGGACATGGAATTGTCCAGAATGTCTTGGTATGCTGAAGCATTCAGAGTTCCTTTCACTGGAACTAAGGGGAAAAGCCCAGCTCCTGAAAACACCCCCACACCATAATCCCCCCTCCACCAAACTTTACACTTGGCACAATGCAGTCAGACAAGCACCGTAGCGTGATTGGTCCTCCAGAGAACGCCTCCACTGCTCTAGAGTCCAGTGGCGGCTGCTTTCCACCACTGCATCCACGCTTTGCATCGCACTTGGTGATGGATGGATGGATGCAGCTGGTCGCCATGGAAACCCATTCCATGAAGCTCTCTGTTACTGTTCTTGATCTGATCTGAAGGCCACATGAAGGTTGGAGGTCTGTAGTGATTGACTCTGCAGAAAGTTGGCCACCTCTTCTCACTATGAGCTTCAGCATCACTGACCCGCTCCATCAGTTTACGTGGACGAACACTTCATGGCTGAGATGCTGTCGTTCCCAAACACTTCCATGTTCTTATAATCCAGCTGCAGCTGACTGTGGAATATTTAGGAGGAAACGTCACCGCTGGATTGTTGCACAGGTGGCATCCTATCACAGTTCCACGCTGGAATCCACTGATTCCTGAGAGCGACACATTCTTTCACACGTTTGTAGAAACAGTCTGCATGCCGAGCTGCTTCATTTACGCACCTGTGGAAGTGATGGAACACCTGATTCCATCATCTGGATGGGGCGAGCATTAGTGAATACTTTTGGCAGTATAGTGTACATCATTAAATGTCTTATAATCATATTAATTCTATAATTTAAAGTAATAATTTCAATCTGGGATTATTATTGTTTGAGTTTTACACACACACACAGGCACACACACACACACACACGCACACACACACACACACACACACACACACGCACGCACACACACACACACGCACACACACACACACACACACACACGCACGCACGCACACACACACACACACACACACGCACGCACACACACACACACACACACACGCACGCACACACGCACACACACACACACACACACGCACGCACATGCACTTCTTGTTTACTCATTCATGATAAATATGTGCAGGAATAAATGGACGTGTTAATTACAGCCAAACCAAACAAAAGCAGTGGATATAAAACCTCAGTAGAGGCTCCGCCCCCTTCCGTCTCATTAACAGCTAATTACAGCTGAGCTAATCACACTGTCACCACGGCAACCAACGATGTGAGCAGAGGGAGACCTGACAGGACAAATCAGGCTACCGGTGTGTGTGTGTGTGTGTGTGACAGCGAAAGGCTGAGGCAGATAATCAGCTGCATCTATCCCACAATCCCCCTCTGCGGCTCCGAGTCCCTGGTGCATTGTGGGTAATGAGGAGCTTGGACGGCGAGCTCGCCTGCAGGTGTGTGTGTTGATCTCAGGTTAAATCCACCGACTTAAGGAGACGGCGGCGCGGCGTTTTATCCCGCGACCGAGCGATCCCCCCCGGACACGGGAGACCACGAGTCAGGATCCAGATCCAGATCCCAGATCCAGATCCAGATCCAGATCCAAGATCCAGATCCAAGATCCAGATCTGGATCTGGATCCAGATCCAGATCCAGATCCAGATCAGGATCCAGATCCAGATCCAGATCCAGATCCGATCCAAGATCCAGATCTGGATCAAGATCAGATCCAGATCCGGATCTGGATCCTGATCTGGTCCCGGATCCGGATCTGGATCCTGATCTGGTCCCGTTTGTTTCGTCGTTTCTCCCGTCCTCTGCAGACGGACTCGGCTTCTGTCTCCAAGTCTTGTCGGACTTTCTGACCAACTTCATCACAGAAGATGAGCAGTAGGGACGAGCGAGATGGACTAAAAAACGTATTGCGATAATTTCTCTTATTTATCACGGTAACGATAAGACGATAAAAACTATCAGCAAAATATTTTGTATTATAGATCTGTCACTTTAAAGCCCTACAAAATACTAGAAGCCTCTAAACTAAATCAGGTGAGTGGAGCACCTGTACTGCAAAACTGAAGTGACACCAATCTGAAATATGAGAACAATTTCACATTTATTCAAACGATGCAAACAGCAAAACTAACTCGGCTCATTAAAAGAACCAAAGTCGTGCAGCTGCAAACACAACCTGATAAACTATCATCTCACGATAAAAACGATAAAATTCAAATTGCCATTGTGGCGAATTTCTCTGACGATATATCACACACGATAAAATATCGCCCATCCCCAACAAACAGGTTACCGTGGTAACGAGCATGAAGGGAACATCTAGTTTGTTCTGGATGAAAAGCTGAAAACTGAGGAAGAGGCAGAAGACGAAGAGAGGAGAATGACACGGCTGCTTGGAAGAGAAGACGATGAAATGTTGGAACGAACTTTTCTCCACATCCTCAGACTCAGAAATGAGAGGGTCTGGATGCTGCGGGAGTCTTCATCACCATGTTCGTGTTCTGGAAAAGTCCAGCGGCGTGGATTCGGTCCTGATAACAGCTGACCTTGCACGCTGATGGTTCACGATGATATGCTGTTCCCTCGTTCCTCCTCCAACACCAGTTCACCACAGAAGAAAGAGCAGAGGTGAGGAAGGTCCCATACGATCTGCCCGTACTCTCTACATGCTACAGAACAGGTTCAGTTCACCACAGAAGAAGAAGCAGAGGTGAGGAAGGTCCCATACGATCTGCCCGTACTCTCTACATGCTACAGAACAGGTTCAGTCACCACAGAAGGAAGAAGCAGGGGGTGAGGAAGGTCCCATATGATCTGCCCTTTACTCTCTACATGCTACAGAACAGGTTCAGTTCACCACAGAAGAAGAAGCAGTGGTGAGGAAGGTCCCATACGATCTGCCCTTACTCTCTACCGTGCTACAGAACAGGTTCAGTTCACCACAGAAGAAGAAGCAGGGGTGAGGAATGTCCCATACGATCTGCCTCGCTCTCTACGTGCTACAGAACAGGTTCCGTTCACCACAGAAGAAGCAGTGGTGAGGAAGGTCCCACGATCTGCCCTTACTCTCTACGTTGTCTAGAGCAGTCCAGTTCACCACAGAAGAAGAAGCAGGGTGAGGGAAGGTCCCATCCTTGATCTGCCCTTACTCTCTACGTGCTACAGAACAGGTTCAGTTTCACCACAGAAGAAGAAGCAGTGGTGAGGAAGGTCCCATACGATCTGCCC